>QGSO01000222.1:975714-1071731 GCA_011037825.1 Carya cathayensis | reverse complement strand
TTGGTGATGTGGTGCATGAAATGACGTCATACCCCCACATATTTCATACACCACATATTTCATCTGCATATTCTCCGGGGGGGGGGGGTTATGTGATGCATGAAATGACGTCATACATACACCACATATTTCACACACTGCATATTCTTAAATCTCATACACCTCATATTTCATATTTTTTAACTTTTTAAATTTCTTTTAAATTTTTTCTTTTTAAACTATTTCAATTTTTCTATTTATTATTTATATACCAAATATTTGATCAAAGAAAAAAATTAAAAAAATTAAAAAAATATATGATATGTAATGTAGAGACTTATTTTTAGAATTTTTCTAAAATTATACTTTAATGGTCTTGTTTGTTAGTAACCCCACTTAATAACTTTAATCTCTTACATGTCCAACACATTTCATCCCTTCTAAATATTTATTCATTAAACATATTTATTCATTAAATATAATAGCTTGTGTCAAATAGATTTTATAATATTTATAATAAATAATATTTTAGTAGGCAACAAATGTTTTTTTTCCCTTAGGAATTAAAAAAACACATGATTTAATTCCTTTTCCCTTCAAGCAATTTCGCGTTAAAATTAATATAGAGAAAAACAAAAATATATAGGCATTGACGAACTCAGAAGATGATTTTCTAATACAAAGAAATTAATTGTTTATTTAAAAAATCGATATTCATTTCCTTTAATTGTTGAAAACTTGAAATTAACGTACTCCAAATCATTTTTGTCAAAAAAAAATATGTCCTCCAAATCATTCTTTTTTATTTTTTTATATACTTTTTAATATTTTTAAATAATTAAAAAATATTAATATACTAATAATTACTTTCTTAATTATTAAATAAAAGAATTAATAATGCCCAAATTAATATTGCGGCAAATGGACTCGTCAATTGTCCCTCCACGTGTACAAACAAAAGAAAAAATCTTCACAACCTCTTACTATTTACACACATTTTATTTTTATATATTTTTTTAATTTTTATTATTTTATTTTTTATCAAATATTTAATATATAAATAATGAATAAAAAAATTAAATTAATTTAAAAAGAATAAATTTAAAAAAATATTAAAAAATTAAAAAAAAATAAAACTTAGAGTATTGGGAGGATGTGTAGCATTCAAACAAAATGTTGCGTTTCATATACGCCATCTCACTGAGGTTGAGTTTGGATGTTGGGTTGGGTTGAGTTGAGTTGAGTTGAATTGAATAAAATATTGTTAAAATATTAATTTTAAATAAAATAAGTGTATTGGAATTTAAAAAAGTTAAATTTTAAATATTATAAGTGTATTGGGATTTGAAAAAGGTGTAATAATGAGATGAAGTGAATTGAGAGGAGTTGAAAGAAGTTGGTTTTCCAAACGGGGCCTCAGTCTTTACTGAGTTTACTCTCCCTCCCTTCCTACATCACAGATTCGAAACTGCTTCTCACAGACCACAAGCAATCCCCTTCGGACAACCCGAAAGAGCTTCATCGCAAATTAGTTTGAAGGGTGAATCTGCTTCCCACGAAGAGCTTCTCACAGGTTCTGCTTCTCTCTCAAACGTCTTCTCAACTTCGTCTTCTCATCTTCTTCTTCTCAACTTCGTCTTTGCATTCTTCCCAACCCTAACCCTAACTTTGGGTTTGAATTCTTTGGATTTTCTTGGTCGGTTTGAGAGTGTAAAAAAATAGTAACTTTGGGTTTGTATCTGAACGGCTGGGTTTCTTCAGCCTTGTTTACGATGTGTGCTTCTTTCAGCTGTTTTTTCGTTGCATACTATGAATCAGGAGAAATATTGTACATCATGTTCATGTGTGTTTTGTTGATGTTTTCAGTGAAGAATTTATCTTTGCTGGTAATTAAATTGGACTGGGTTGGTTGTAATTGTTAGTATCCGAAAACATTTTTGGTGAAAAGTCTTTGTTTTAATTCCACAAGCTTTTTGTTTGTTTTGGTGCTTCAATACTTCATCTTGAATCGAGAACATTTTATTGGAATTAAAGGACGATGTTCATCACACACCTGCAGCACCTACGGAATGATACCATTGCAGAATTCTGTTTTGCTGAGCTGTATATACTTTTCGTTATTTGTTATTTGTTATTTCATTCTTTTGTAAGCTATAAATAGCAAAAGGTATTCATGCCATATCAATAAGAATATTCACTCAATTCCATATTTTGGTGTACTTTCTCTGCAACCACCATTTTTCTTCCGCATTGCTCTGTTGTTAATATGGTACCAGAGCCATGAGCTCAAACCAAGAATCTCATGACCTCTCCAACCCAGAACTCAATCCCCACCACCCCGCCAGCCCATACTTCATCCAACCTGGAGAAGTCGCCTCATCCTCACTGGTTCCTGATCCTCTAACTACCGAGAATTACATTACATGGGCAAGGACTATGCGCCGAGCTCTTAATATCAAAAACAAATTGGGATTTATTGATGGTAAGATCCCAAAACCAACAACGATCTCAGACCCACTCTACTCTGTCTGGGAACGTTGCAACGATGTCATAATTGCCTGGATCCTTCACTCGGTTGGTTCAGAACACCGATCGAGCATTGCTCATGCCGAAACTGCAGCCCACGTTTGGAAAGATCTTCAGGAAAGGTTTTCTATCCAAAATGCCCCACGTATCTTCCAACTAACAAAATCCATCTCCTCCTCAACACAAAACGGTGATTCAGTCAACCAATATTACAACAGACTCAAAAGCTTATGGGATGAGCTCGAGATATACGAACCGATGCCGAACTGTATCTGTGGAGCCGTTCATACCTTAAATCAATATACCCATCGAGGTAAAGTAATGCAGTTCCTCATGGGACTTGCTGATTCATATGATCCTGTCCGTGCGCAGATCCTGCTGTATGACCCACTCCCACCACTCAATCGCGTGCTCTCCCTGGTTCAGCAAGAAGAACGACGTCGTGAGCTAAACTCTGCTCCTGCACCTCTCGCTATGCTCACTAAAGGACCCGATTCTAGAAATACTTCAAACCCCAGACGCGATCGACTTTTTTGCTCCCATTGCAACATCCATGGACACTCCCTGGAACGTTGCTTTAAGGCGAATCCCAATCTTCCAGTGTGTTCTCACTGTCGAATCCCTGGCCATACCAAGGAGAAATGCTACAAGCTGCACGGTTTTCCTCCCGGGCATTAAAACACCTCTAAATTCACATCCTCAGCTAATCAGTCGTCGCTTGTGCAGGATACAATCAGCAATGGTCTTCCCATTACACAAGAGCAGTATGGACAACTCATCGCCTTACTCCAGTCCTCTAAAAATGATGGAGCCATTCCTGCTGCCAACAATGCCTGCCTACTTCCTCGCCCATGTCTGGTACCTCTTTTTTTGTTTTTTCCCACACAAATAACCATGCATCACGTGAATCCACTCCTTGGATCATTGACACTGGTGCTACAGATCACATGATCTGTAGCCCAAATTTCTTCACTCACAACGTCAACACAATTTCTCAATCCATTAAACTCCCAAATGGTGCCTCCAGCACAGCTACACACATTGGTGATGTTCACTTATCCAATAAATTAATTCTTCACAATGTATTGTGCGTCCCTGATTTTTCTTTTAATCTCATATCTGCAAGAGCATTAGCACACCATTCTAATTGCTGTCTCATTTTTTTCTCTACCTCTTGCTACATCCAGGACCATTTATCATGGATGACGATTGGAGTGGGGACAGTGCATGATGGACTTTATCAACTTCAGCTTAAACAACCCAACCCGCATGCCTTACGGCACCTCTCTCATATCTCATCACCAACCAGTTCCGTTCATACCACAACAGCTATCAATTTTAATTTCTCCACACTTTGGCATTATAGACTTGGACATAGTTCCATGACTAAATATTTGTTACATGAATTTGATCCTGATTATAAACATTCTACTAATCTTGATTATCCATGTGATGTTTGTCCGCTTGCCAAACAACATAAACAATCATTTCCAAAATCTGATTCCACAACTAAAGAACCATTTGACATTGTTTCCACTGATATCTGGGGCCCCAATCCCACCGAATCATATGATGGTTTTAAATATTTTCTTACTCTTGTGGATCAACACACACGACGCACTTGGATTTATTTACTTAAAGCCAAATCTGAAGCTCGAGCTTCTATTCAAAATTTCTTCTCACTTGTTGAAACACAATTTAAAACCAAAATCAAAGTTCTTCGATCAGATAATGGGGCTGAGTTTATCATGCCACTTTTTTACAATTCCAAAGGAACGTTACATCAACTCACTTGCGTCGCCAACCCTCAACAAAATGCCCTTGCCGAGCGAAAGCATCAGCACATCCTAAACGTCGCCCGCGCACTCAAATTTTAGTCAGGCTTACCAATGAAATATTGGTCTGACTTTGTTGCTACTGCCGTGTACCTGATTAATCGAACACCTACACCAACACTTGAATACAAAACCCCATTCGAAGCCCTCTACCACACCAAACCATCATACTCAAACATCAAAGTTTTTGGTTGCCTTTGCTTCGCATCCACCCTCTCTCACACCCGCACCAAATTTGATCCACGAGCTCGCAAATGCTTATTTCTTGGCTACCCCTATGGCGTCAAAGGATACAAGCTTTTAGATCTCACTTCCAACCACATTTTCCTATCTCGTGATGTCGTTTTCCATGAAGCAATTTTTCCACTAAAACAATCCACTAATCCTTCATCTGTTACCAATTACCAACCTCTTCAAACCCCAAGTTCCGTTGTCCCCAACAAAGAAATATTTCCCTACGATCAAAACCTTCTCGACCCAACTTCTCAACCCACCACTTCCACACCTGCAGATTCCTTTTTCAACCCAACTTCACTGAATTTTCCATCCCGGCCCAATGATGCCCCCACTGAAAATTCACAACCTCCGAGCCCACCTCACCCTTCCACTTCACCACACATAAATACCCAGCCTTCTCAACCCATCATACCAAATCCACTCAACTCCACCGACACACAACCAACTCGCAAATCAACTCGTCTACGTAAAGCTCCTTCTTATCTTCTCAACTATCACTGTCACCAAGCCTCAGCTCCAGTTCCTCACTCCACGACATCCACAACAATGGTCTCTGGTTCGGCTTCCACCTCAGGTACGCAAATTGCTTTCCCTCTTTCATCTGTTTTATCCTACAAATCCCTTTCTCCTTCATTTAAATCTTTCACCACCTCACTACATCTCACCACCGAACCCACCTCTTACACTCAAGCCATCAAACATTCCATCTGGCGTGAGGCGATGGAGCAAGAAATTGCTGCTCTTGCACTTAATGGCACTTGGACCATCATGGATTTACCTCTTGGCAAACGTCCGATTGACTGTAAATGGATTTACAAGTTGAAATACAAAGCTGACGGCAGCATCGAAAGAGCCAAAGCTCGGCTCGTCGCAAAGGGCTTCACCCAACGTGAAGGCATCGATTTTCACGATACCTTTTCCCCAGTAGCTAAACCAGTCTCCATTCGATGCCTCTTAGCCATCGCTACAATTAAAGGTTGGGACCTTCAACAGCTCGACGTCAATAACGCGTTTCTCTACTGTGAACTTGACGAAGAAATCTACATGAAACCCCCTCCAAGCCATGCTGCAGCTAAAACCAACAAAGTCTGTCGTCTCCATAAAAGCATTTACGGTCTCCGTCAAGCCTCACGGCAGTGGCACACGAAACTGACCTCTTCCCTCACTGAGTACGGCTTCACACAGTCAAGAGCTGACTATAGCCTATTCACTAAAGCAACTCCCACTGCCTTTATTGCACTACTCTTTTACGTAGATGACATCATTTTGATGAGCTCGGACTCTACTTCCAGTGATGCTGTCAAACACTTCCTGGCAACCAAATTTCGCATCAAGCATCTGGGCCCTCTACGTTATTTCCTTGGCATGGAAATCGCACGGACTTGCAATGGGATTCAACTTTGTCAACGTAAGTACTCCCTGGATATCCTTGCTGAGACTGGCCTTCTTGCATCTAAACCCTCCCCTTTACCGATGGAACCAAATAACAAGCTACGGAAGGATGAAGGTGAACTCTTCCATGATCCCTCTCTTTTTCGGAAATTAGTTGGCAAGTTAATTTACTTAACCAACACACGACCAGATTTGAATTATAGCGTCACTTTGCTTAGCCAGTTCATGGATACCCCCCGTGTCCCTCACTATGCTGCTGTTATCAAAGTTCTCAAGTATGTAAAGGGCACTCCCGGCCAAGGGATCTTTCTTTCCGCCAGCTCTACCTCCAACCTCATGGCATACGTTGATGCCAATTGGGCCAACTGTCCAGACACCAGACGGTCTACCACTGGCTTTTGTGTATTTCTCGGCAACTCCTTGATTTCCTGGAAATCCAAGAAACAGAATACCATCTCTCGGTCCTCGGCCGAATCAGAATATCGAGCTATGGCTGCTGCTGTCTGTGAATTAACATGGATCCGTTATCTCCTCAATGACCTCCGTATCTCCATCACACAACCTGCAGCATTGCATTGTGATAATTTAGCCGCTCTACACATTGCTGCCAACCCCGTATTTCACGAACGCACGAAGCACATCGAACTTGACTGTCACCTAGTTCGAGACAAGATTTCTGAAGGTCAAATTACCACTGCTCACATGTCGCCTTCTGATCAACTCGCTGACTTACTCACAAAGCCTCTACATTCTCCATCATTCACCCATTTACTTCTCAAGATGGGAGTCATAAATATTTACTCTCCATCTTGCGGGGGGGTATTGGAATTAAAGGACGATGTTCATCACAGACCTGCAGCACTTACGGAATGATACCATTACAGAGAAGTTTGTTATTCTGTTTTTGCATTCTGTTTTGCTGAGCTGTATATACAATTTCTTTATTTGTTATTTCATTCTTTTGTAAGCTATAAATAGCTAAAGGTATACATGCCAAATCAATAAGAATATTCACTCAATTCCATATTCTGCTGTCCTTTCTCTGCAACCACCATTTTTCTTTCGCATTGCTCTGTTGTTAACATTGTTGAATGTTGCTTGGTGGAATCACAGGTTAAAGGTTAGAAGATAATTAATTTGTAAGTATACTTTTTAAAACCCCGGCTTCCATATGCATGATGTCGTGGCTAAATTGGTAAAGCATGGGACTTTGGCTGATGTGTATGTTATGATGCTATATAACATGATAGTTAATTATTAAGAGTTAGTAATTAACCATATGAGTCAAGAGAAATTATTTGTATAAATTTCAAACAAACAAGTCTCATGCAAACTTTTGTAAAATCTTAAAAAAAAAAATTTAATTAATGGGACCTACTTTTTTATAAAGAACTTACATAGAACTTATCTATTTAAAGTTTGTATCTACTGTTACTAAAAATCTGAAACATGGGTTTATCTTTGCAGGAGCAAATGGTGGAATGGCTAAAATACAATAGTGGTCAGGACTTCTAGATTTAAAATATGGTAGGTACTTATTTCTACCATGACGTTATGTGTTCTGACATAGCTCATGATTTGTGACTCCATTAAAAAATATATATTGGAAATAATTCCATTCACCTGCAAATCATTTGCCCACAATATGGTAGTAATGGGCAATAAACTTGTAGATTATTTTAAGATAATTTTGACTAGAAAATGGGGTGTTGAATTTCTTCTAGATGGCCCATGGAGATTGTGACCCTCTTGACATGTGTCTAGTTTGGATGGCTCATTTTGAACTATAATAATTACTACTAGCACATCATTAATTTTTTAAATCTACGAGAAAATAAACTTGAATAAAAATATTATAAAATTAAAAAACTGTTTGAAATATAATTTTTTAATTTTATTTTATTCTAAAATTTGAAAAAGTTATACTGTTTTTTATATTTTGTTTGAGAGTTTAGAAAATTTATAATAATTTAGTGATGATTAGATTAAAAAAATTAAAATTTTAAAATCCATAATTATTTGTATTTAAATAATATTTAAAAATAAAATATTTAAAATTAAAATTACATAATAATAATAATAATAATAATAATAATTATAATTGTGTCGTCATACAAACCCTTAGAGCAAATATAAAAAGAAATATTGGAGCTTGAAGATTTTGCAAAGCCCAAAGTGATCCATTTTCAATTTTAGCCTTCTTTTTTTTTTCGCCAATCTTAGTTTTGTGGGTCTCTTGTGTACTTTTACACCGAGGTTGCATTACTAATAAAATCATGTGTTGCTAAAAAAAACAATCCACTTATAAATTGCGGACATTTTGGCCCAATTAAGCAGTACGGACACAGTGATCAGCCCAACGGATCCGAAAATGCTTTTTATAAACAGGAAGATCTTTAAATTGCAGGGAAAAGAATAAAGTTTTTGTTTCCAATTTCATAATTTGTAGATAAATTATCATATGTATTTTTTTGTCTCTCTCTTAAATATGTAAAGAATACATATTTTCATTAATTAAAACTTATATTATCTCATCAATATTTCATTTTATTGATGTCATAGGAGTAAGTAGGTCTGGCCGGCGGGCCCCTGCATCCTGTCGGCCTTGATATTCACCCATTCTCTTGGCCTAATATAATATATATAAATTAATAAACTTATTTTAATAAGACGACGTAATTTGTCTTCTATTTTATTTTAAAACACTCACCATCTTGTCATTATCTCTCTATTTCATCCCATGGATGGTCGCCACACACTCTCTCTCTCACACACACACATCCCTAGGTCTCTTTCCGTGGACAGACGGTCCTAGGGGCTAATACGCCTCCTAGCATCCAAATAGGAACACCAACTCCCCCCCCCCCCCCCCCCATGCAGGGTGTGGGACGAGGTCGAGGGTAGCTTGCCCGAGAAATGTAGGGAACATTCCTAAAAGTAAGTAATGTTTAAATTAATCGTTTCTAGCAAAAAAACAAAAATTCAATGATAAGTAAACGAGATGGATGTATAATTTATAATCTTTCAAACTAAACATGGTGAACTTTTGCCATAAAAAATAAAATAAAAATAAAAAAAAGAAAAGAGAAATATTACACGTACAAAGAAATTTCATAAAATTAAATTTTGAAATTGAAATTATTTTATGTGATATGTTAGATATACTTTATAATAAAAGTAATTTTATAATTTGATGTATTATATCAAGTCATGTTAGTTTGTAAATTTATTTTTATAATTTTTTTTCTTAGCTAAAGTATTTCTTTAAGGAAAAACAAAATAAAATAAAATACAAACTTTTTAAACGACATCAAAAACCAGAAATAGGAATTTTAAAGCGAAGCTTTATAAGCTTGGACATAACAAATCTAGCAATGACAAAAATGGAGACACGCCTTGGTAGAGTCGAGGTAGTGCTACGGATTTGGGCCAGTAGTGTATATGTTTTATTTGCATTTTTTTTTATTTGTATGGACACTAGCTATTTGTGTTTTGTATAATTAATTTACATATAAACCGTCTTTTCATTTTTTAAATTTGTTATTAATTGCATGTATTTATTTATATTATTTAAATGCTATATTTATTATATAAATTAAATATTTACCTATAACTAATTAATAAGGTATATTTTTGCAATTAAAATTTTAAAAAATTCTACCATTGTTCGACCGTTCATCTACAAGTTTTTGAACATATTTTCTACTCCCACCATACATTTATTCATCTAACCAGCTAGAATTTCCGCTTGAACCATTCAATGGTCGTTCAAACGCTAACTTTTATGTTTGAACTGTAACTCCTTCGTGTTTAAACATCTAAATAGATTGTTTGAACAGTTACTCAAATTCTCACTAAATTTGATAACTTAACATGCTAATTTAACATTCATCAGTTCCAAAAAACTGTTCGAAGGTTTATTAAATTTAAGATCGAACGGTTAGGTATACGTTTGAAAGTTAACTTGTATGTTCGAATGGTAACTTCTTCATGTTCAAACATCTACATAGACTGCTCGAACGAAACTCAAATTTCCATTATATTTTATAATTTAACCTGCCAATTTAACATTCAATGGGTCCAAATAACTATTCAAAGGTTTATTAAATTTAAGATCGAATGATTAGGTATACGTTCAAACTTTAACTTTTATATATGTTTAAATGACGACTCCTTCGTGTTCAAACATCTAAATGGACTCTTCGAATGGTTACTCAAATTTCCGCTAGATTTGATAACTTAACCCACCAATTTAACATTCAACGGTTCCAAATAATCATTCAAAGGTTTATTAAATTTAAGATCGAATGGTTAGGTACATGTTCGAATATTAACTTTTATGTTCAAACGTGACTCCTTCTTGTTCAAACATCTAAATTTGATGTTTGAATGGTTGCTCAAATTTCTGCTAAATTTTATAACTTAACTTGCCAATTTAACCTTCGATGATTCCAAATAACCATTTGAATGTTTATTAAATTTAGGATCGAATGGTTAGGTACATATTCGAAAGAAATTTCTAGTAGGGACAAATGTTTTCATCCCAATATATTTCGTTCGAAAGCAAAATTTTAAAATCGAACGGATAACGACATCCTTCAATTTTTTGGAATGAAATCTGAATTTTGTCCCTAAAAAACATGAGAAACATGCAAATATTGGCTTCAGCTACGTATAATTAGTTTATTACTTTGTCTTTATATAGTTTTCTTCTTCTTCTTTTTTCCTTTTTTAGTTGATACTTATAAGTATTAAAAGTGCATAAAATATTACTACTACATATAATTTTTTGAGTAGATAATTGACACATGCATGCATCAATATATAATTATATACGGGCATATATGTTCTCATGCGTCCCTGTTATTCTATTTATTAGCAAGTCTTTCATCCTTTGTAACTTTTATGTAACTTATATCGTAAGTGGCCTATGCAGGATATTGCCTTATTACACTGCTTTTATTACACTGCTTTTATAAGAAACATGCAAATAATTGTATTGGTCCTTCAAACTTTTTTATTAACTGCGCGCATGCAGCAAATAAACATATATGTGGCCTTTCACATAATATATTGCTGGGTGGATTTGAATCCTTTTCCCATCAATTACTTTGTACCGTGCATTGTGGATACCAACCGTAAGTGCCCAATTAAGCTTGACTAACTTACTTTGCCTAATTCATTAAGTACCTTGTCATCCATTTTGCATGTCTTATATGAGGAAATCCAACCACATGACTTATTTAATAGCAAGTAGGTTAATTCTACTTGACATGATATACAATGCAACATTTGATCAAAAACCACCTTTGAAATTATGTTTCTTCAGTTTAAGTAGAAAAGATTCCAATTTTACATTGACAGAAGTTGAATGCACATTATCACAGATTGAGGTTCATAGAATATTGGGAAGGGGTACATGAATTCATTAGAATGGCGTGAGTTTATGCAACAATCGACAATGTTATGTGGCTTTGTCGTGCATGTCGTAATACATTTTTTCAGCCTATAGACTTGGTGGAAAAACACTTGGTCACCACAGGAATTGATCAAAACTACACTGAATAGATTTTTCATGACTTGATGAGTCCTGGAATGCTAATGAATTTGATGATGATGCCGACGAATTGCAAATGGACAAGTACATTGATGACATAGACGAGACTTTAAACAATATTAAGTTCGGAACTTCGGATAGTTTGCAAATGCTATGCCAGCAAAACCTTGACCAGTGAAGGTTCAACGTATGTGGAGTTGAGATCCAAAACATTTTATCAATTAATGGAATATGCCAGACATCCATTCTATCCAGGATGTGCTTAGCTCGGGAACGTATAGTACTTGTTCTGATACTTGTATAGAGATCATAGACGTGATATTTGAAGTGATTCGCAACACAGATCGACAAGCCATAAGATCAAAAGTTGCGAAAGGTCATTTTTTGTGATGTAGCTGAAGCAAAATAACAAAAGAAGAGCTGTACGTACGTGTCTTCTAATGGTCATCAACCTAGCTTTAGAGTCGTAGAAAATAACACTAGTTTTCTTTTTTTTAGCATTCAATACAGAAGTACTTGTTCTGATACTTGGAAATCATAGTGATATTTGAACTAATTGCCTTTATACACTATTAAAAATGATATTTGCAGTTTTAAATTATGTATAAATTTTGTAAAACTTGTATACCATAAAATTGTATCTAAAATTAATATTAAGATTAGTTGGCTCCGCCCGAAAATTAACAACACCAAAAGAGCAAGAAATCAGAAAACCAACAAAAAACAAGATATACTTTGGTGGAGAGATCCGAACGTCAATAGAATATATACAAATATAAATAAATGGTAAACAATAGTTATTAATGATGATATTTAATATTTCCAAAATAGTAGTTCGATCGCAAGGAGAAAGCCTATCTAATTGACTTGGTATCAGCTTGATCTTTTCTAAGACTTTAAAGTAATTAATAATTACTTTTGGAGTATAGACATGCGATACAATATCTTATCATAAAACTACATGTTATTAGAAAATAATGTTTATCTAAATAATTCCAATGCCATCTCATTTTTTGATTGGATGTGAATATTGCAAAATCTATATCTATAAATATATATATATATATATATTCTAATAATACCATGTCATTTTCCGGCCAAAGTGTGTTAATTGGCCAGAAAGTGTTAATTACAATCATAGTGACCAAAATGTCACTAAAGAAATTTGGTGATGGTTTGAAACTATCACCTAATGTACATCACAGAAAATAATTGGTGACAGTTTACTGTTCAACTGTCAAAAAAAATATTTTTAGTAATGGTTGGAAGTCTTCCGTTTTATGTCACGTTCAAATGTGGAATTTTTTGTGACGGTTGAAATCAATCACAAAATGTAAAGTTCGAACGCCCAACAGAACATTTGAACATTAACCCAACCAATTGACATTCGAACAAGAATAGTTAACGTTCGTTGGTTATGGTTTGAACATATCATACTTACGTTCAAACGCAAGTGGTATGTACGGAATTAGTTCGAACGTTGGTCGTTGAAACATTCGAACGTTGTGTTCGTTATGAGGGTGAGTACGTTTGAACGTTGGGTCGTACGTTTGAACGTTATTTCACAATTTTGTATAATTACATTCAAATGTTAGTTCAAATGTAAACCAATGTTCGAACGTTTGCTATATACATTCAAACGTATGGATCAAAAATACTAATTTCATAAAATTAAAAAACATACAAATTGTATCATCATATTATACCATCAAATTAACATCTAACAATGTTTTATTTAGTTTCAAAATTAGATATTAAAAGTTATACATAATGAGAAAATTGAATTGCTTTCATTTAATTTCTTCTTTTTTCCTGGTCCACTGCGATTCTGCTGCAGTGACATAACACGCTCTATCTGGACTATCTGTTACTTTCATTCTTTCCTCTTGGTCTCTTGTTGCTTCTGCAAACGCGTCTCCAAATTAGATTGTTGCTCCAAGAGAGACTCAAACTCTTGTTGTCTCGACCTAATATACTTATTTGATAATGCAAATGCAAAATAAGTAACGTTTTAAAAGAAATATAAATAAAAAATAAATTAATGGTATCACATATTCCCATTAATAATTATTGGGAATATTCACAACTTAATAAATTATTCCCAACATATTCAATAGAAGTTCACAAATTTATTCACAATGATATCACATATTTCCACAATATATAAATATATTCACAATATTTCACATATTCCCTACAATCTTAATAAATATTGTAATACACAAATTCACAATATATAAACATATTCTCTATAGACTAAACTAATTCACAAATCACATATACATATGCACAATAATAACTAATTCACAAATACCAAAACATAGTCACAAAAAAATAACCACAACATATGCTTTAAATTCACATACAAAATTGTAAAACCTATTCATTTTAATCCATAAATATACACCATATTTATACTTTCATTTTAAGGATAAGCATACACACAACACAATTTTTTATTTTAATTCATCATATTACATAATCCATATCACAAATATTTCCTTCTAATTCATCAATATAAACAATTTAATTCCTTCTAATTCATCAATAATATCAAATTCACAATATATACAATCAAAACTTACTACTCAATTCATAATATTATACCCATATCTAATCCTTCAAAATCTACAATCAACTCACATTATACACATCAAAATATTCATCATTATCGACAACAAAATTACAATAAAATATATAAACATATTAATCAAGATTAGAAATATAACTATCACTCACAATATCCCCGTACAAATCACAAATTTTGAACAAGTCATAACAACAAATCCTTCAAAAAAATCACAACACTAGCTAGTTAGAGACATATATATAAAAAAATACAAAATAAATATCATAAAATTGCAAAACATTCAAAGGAAAAAATAGTTTTTCCTTACCAAAATCAATGCAGAGAGCAAAAATACTAGCCATCTTTTACTCTACTCTCTCTCTCTCTCTAACCCTCTCTCACTCTAACAAACACTCTCTCTCTCTAACTCACGACCCTCTCTCACCCTCACTCTCTCTTTCATGCATGGGAGAAACAGAAGAAATGATTATGCTTCCTCCCGCGCATTTATTCATTAAAAACACTCTGATTTGATTTAACGTTCGAATGTTTAAAAAGTAATATTCGAACGTTAAATTATCCCACCCAATTTTCACAAAGTAATGTTCGAACGTGAAAAAAATGTACTCTATTATTATAGATAATATATAATATACTATATATAATAATATATATAGTATATTAACTATATATATAGCTAATATTATATACTATATATATAGTTAATATTATATATATAATATACTATATATATAATATATATTATATACTTAACTATATATAATATAGTGTATTATATATTATATATATAGTATATAATATACTATAGTATATATGGTGTAGTATAATATACTAGTATATATAACATAACATATATATAATATAAAATACAAAATATATAATATATGTACTATATATATATTATATAGCTGGAAAGCATTACCCTCCATATGCATCAACCCATGGTAATCATCTATAAAACTAATGGTTGAAATTTCTTGCAATCCCCAAGTTTTCATGACATTCAATCTAATTTTATCAATAGATGGGCAAAATCTCAAGAATTTCATCACCAAAGCATAACGAAATTCGTCTTTAGCTTTCACCATTATATTAAATACTATATATATATAACATACTATATTATATAATATATTATAACTAATATATAATATATTAATATAATATGTTATAAATAATATTAAAAAAAAAGTATGGCGATGTGTCGCAGATGGAGACGATAGCCCTGAATTGGATGTTGTGGTTTAGAGGTATTGTTTCAAGTATATGTCGGGGAAGGTGGTGGTTAGTGGGGACGTTCTGAAAAATTGTCTAAATAAATTTGTTATTTTCTTTGGGATCGAGGAATTGGAGACCTCGAATACCCAAAGGCATGGCTGATTTTATCATCTTCATTGTTCATCCATCTCAGTACAGTTATAGATCCATTCCATTCTCATAATCTGCAGCTAGGGTCTTAACAATTTCCTTTATCATTCTGTTCCTTAATAGACAATGGTTGGTAGGTATGAGGGTTTTTTACTTGGAATTATTGTGTTTGCCTTGCATGCGAGGGTAAATGTCCTTTTTTCTTATTATTGGGTTCGTAAATTCATAAAATTCTTCCATATTTATTTAGTATGGTTAACAGCTCTGTTTTGTTGCAAACAAAATAATGCTACGTAAAATCATGAAATGCGACATACAGTCACTTTGAGAAAGAGAGTGGTTTATTATTAAAAAGTTAATTTTTTATTTTCATGTTGGTCTAAAATATTTATTCATTTTTTTTAAGTGATTGCGTCATGCTTGTGCACTCACTCTTGTTTAATTTGTATTATCTCTTATGCAACAAGATAAACAAAGAAAACCCATATTTCCATCCTACTTTTTCAAGACCGTAACGCATCATCTCCTCCTTCTCCATGCATACTATATGTGGTTTTCAATGTTTGATTATCATTGGCTAATGCAATTGGTCTATGGAGTAGTGCTACATCCCTCGGGGTATATACTAGTTAAGTGTATATAGTATATAGTGTATATGGTATACTAGTTAATATATATAGTATTATAATATAATTGGTAATATATATAAATATAACATATATGTATATTATATGTATAGTATAATATATATATATATAACACAACTATGACGCCTAAGGCTTACGGCCCAAGTTGACCCAAAAAGAAAATTTTTTATTCTATTTTATTTTTTACTTAATGATTAAGGCAGTGTATTGGTTTTTTTAAAAAAATATTTAAATATATTAAGAAAATATGAAAATTGAAAAAAACGTTCAAAAAAAAAAAAACAGCACAAATGTGCTAGTACTCAAATGGAGCGGTGCTACTCAGGTGACAAAATAGCACCGCTCTATATATAGTAGTATATATATATATATATATATTAGTTAATAGCAACATTCGAATGTAAACGACCATTGAGTTTCAAACATGCAATTGACGTTCAAACGTGGAATACGTGGAATTTATATACAATCAAACATTTAGGATATACGTTTGAAAGCTAATAGCGTTCCAAACGTATGTTTGTAATGTTCGAATGTAACACCTTTCAGATTCCAAATCGCAACAAATGTTCGAACATTTCCATATCGCATTCGAACATTACTATCACATTCAAACGTGGTGACGTTCGAATGTTAACCCTTGAACTTCGAATGTGGTAGAATACATTCGAACGTTAACCCTTTAGTTCTGAACGATGCACTTACTTCCGAACGTTTAAGTGAGAAATGGTCGAACGCAACATTTTTCTCATTCGCACATGCATCTAATTATATCACATTTGAACGTTTAAACATAAACACGTTTAAACGTTTGAGTGTTTGCCAATCTCGTTCGAACGTGTACATCTAAACATTCGAATGTTATCAGTAACAATTTAAATTTTATTACAAAATATTTATAACTATGGTTCGAATGTTTTATTCTTATTAATCCAAGATATGGCTCATCTTTTAACAACAAGGAAATGGGGCCGATAGGGAGCCAACTCGGACACTGCTTGGCTTGGGGCCCGAACAGTCATGGTCAAACAATAAGTATTAATGTATTGTTAATATTATTTAATGTATCTATTGTTTTCAATTTCAATTCTCAATTATCTTTCATATTAGTTTATCCAATTTTAATATTAAATTATTGCGCTTCAAATTTCATTCATTTTAAATTTATAATAATTGTTCACAAATGATGCACTATTTTATTTAAAAACTACATAAAATTTAAATTATAGTCATCTTTACCAAATACTCTTTCCAACATTCAAACTTCACTCACTAACATTCGAACGTCACTCACTAACGTTCAAACGTCACTCAATAACGTTCGAACGTTGGTGCCAAAAAATATTATGTTCGCACGTAAAAATCTTTAATCTTCAAACTTTCATGTAACGTTCAAACATAAATTTGCCTACATTCAAACGTCAGACGAATTCTTATCTAGATTTAGTGACAGTTTGTATAAATCATTACAAAATTTGATTTTTTGTGATAGTTTGGAGATTGTCACCAATTCTAAAGCGTCACTAAATCTCAATTTTGTTATAGTGATCATAGCAGCCAAGTTAAAAAAACAAAGAGATAGTAACCACTAAATCATGTGTTGTTACAAACAGATGTTTAG
Organism: Carya cathayensis; assembly: GCA_011037825.1. Taxonomy (NCBI): domain Eukaryota; kingdom Viridiplantae; phylum Streptophyta; class Magnoliopsida; order Fagales; family Juglandaceae; genus Carya; species Carya cathayensis. Next base: position 1,053,979 of record QGSO01000222.1, on the reverse strand, counting down.
AATGGTGACGAAGTAGAAAATATGAGAATAAATTTCAGCAACCACATAAGACGTGAAGATTTAAGTGCTGTTAAATAAATCAAGTCTAACTACATTCAATTCATTACTGAAGATGATCATAATTAAAGAAATTCACTAATTAAAATATGGAATACACGGTAACAAATCATTCAAACTCAAAATTCTCAATACATCTAAATCTCACTAACACGTACACAAAAGTAGAGGAATTTTCTACGAAAGATAAAAAAAATCCTAACTTTTTATAACTCCTGACACGCATTGAGATGCAAATTAAAGAAATACCTCAAGCTTTCTGATTTTGTATCGTGTATTGACCAAATTAAAGGCTCAAACTCACTAATTTTGTCATGCTTCAATGACAAAGACAACACCCTTTTATAGATAGATAAATTAATTTGGTATTTAGATCTTTTTCACAATCTTGCACATCATGACTTCAATTAATGACTAGAGAGTAAAAAGCTCCCCGAGTTTAGTTGATAGGCTAGAGAATACAAATTTTCTACAAGACTAGAACACAAATTCCAATCCACAAGCCTACGCAATAGCTAGCTTGATGATCATGATCATGATCTAATTACGTGGAAAATGGAGCGACGAAGAGCAGCTTTAACAAAAAGCTAGACAAGAAGGAGGAAGGGAGCCAATAAATATTGCAGCTGTCTAACATAGTTTATGCACGTACAAATTCATAATACTAGCTAGGAACATCATGTTACTAAAGCTTTGCCTAATGCAAAGGTGTTACTAAAGCTTTGCATCTAGATGCAGATGGGTTTTCTACGATCTGTTCTGACTATTTGTGAGGTACAGCTACAAGAGCTTTAATAAGCGACTTAACCTTTTCTACGCACTTTATAATTCCCCAAAACATAAGCCTATATAGAACCACCATTCCCAGCAAAATAACAATATCAATCCACTTGGAGTAGCCCATCTCTACTTGCCAAATACTTCGCAAGATTTCTTCACCAGTGATCGTTGGCGGTTCTCCTACTTGGTTATTAAGGAATGTTAATCCTTCAAACTCATTCTTGTAGAATCCTTGGTTTGCATACTTGTGGAATGCAATGTAATACATTGTGGAGGGCCTATTTTAGCCGAAGGCCCATTCCATTTCAAAAGCCCAATATGAAAGAAGCCCACTAGAAGAAGCGCTTTGCTCACTAAAGGGAATTAGAGAGTCTAAAGCTCAGCAAAGTTACACACACACCACTCCACCTTTCACGGGAAGATAGAGATCTCATGTAGATATGTGATTATTTCAGTTATCGGGTGATGATCCATTTCAATAAACTCTGAACAAGATAAGCATCACGTATGAGCCTTTATATACCAAGTAACCCTTGATAGTGAGGGATCGAACTCTCTTTTGAATGCTAAATCGTTTTGTTACACTTAACTGACTTAAGCATCGAAGCTTTCCCAAGTGGATCACACCGGAGCCTCTTAACATTGTGCGGGTGAATGGTTGCAGAGAGGAAGTGAGACACATCCTTAACATTGGCGCCGTCTGTGGGATCTCACAATCATTCAGCGTGGTTCTCACATGCCAATTGTAACACGTTCTGTAGCAAGCTAAGCGGTGGATACATTGCCAACATCCATGGAGGCACGATTAGCAGCAATTGAGGAGAGGCTGAAGAAGGCATTGGAGGCCATGGAATTCTTGCAGAAGGAAAACAATGACCTGCAGCAGAGGAATGCTAAATCTGATGATACTATCGCACTCGCTCACAGTGAACAAAGTGAGGAGGAGGCATACTGCAATACCGAGGCAAACATGGGGTGAACAGAGAAGGAAAATGTGCATGACAAATTAAAAGAATTGGTAGGAAAGTTTGAGGAGATGGAGAAGAGGATGGGAGGATCTTCTTCGGTGGAATGCCTATTACACCAAACAGATTTGCCATATAGCGAACGGATTATGGCCATGCCGCTCCCACCGAAATTCAAGGTCCCCCAAATAGACATGTATGATGGGTCCAAGAACCCAGTAGATCATTTGGAGAACTTCAAGGCCCACATCACTTTCCACGATTTTGGAACGAATAGTGGCAGAAAGGGCAAAGCCCAGAAGGCTCCAGGAATCCAGGTGTGATACCAAGAGGAGGAGTAGCCCATAACAAAGGCACTGAGCTGGTGGCCGCCAAAATGATGGAGACAAGGCACCCCCAAGAGGCTACAAGAACAGGGTGTCCATAGGAGAAATAAGGACTATAGCAAGAGGTTTTGCTGAGGGCAATGTCTCTGCATTTGGTCGAAAGGCGTATGCACAAAAGGTGAGGTATGAAGAAGTATATGCACCAGACAGAGCTCCCAAGCAACAAAAACTTAGCAGTGATTGGATGGTAATATCTTTCAAAGAGGCAGATTGAGAAGGGGTGCTGTACCCACAAGATGATGCTTTGGTAATCACCCTTGTGATAGGCAACTATACGACCAAGCAGATATTAATTGATAATGGAAACTCAGCCGATATATTATTTGGGGAGGCGTTCACCAAAATGGGCATCGATGCTGGTAAGCTAAGGCTCTCCATAACCCCATGAAGGGTTTCTATGGAGACATGATCCAGCCCGTCAGAGTTATCACCCTCCCAGTGGCCGCCGAAACTGGAATGTGAGCAGCGACTACCATGATTGATTTCTTGGTGGTGAAAGCTCCTTCTTACAATGCCAAATTGGGTAGACCAACACTCAACTATCTTAGGGCAATAACGTCCACATACAACCTCAAGATGAAGTTTCCAACCGATAGCGAGGTGGGGGAATTGTGGGGCGAGCAAGCTCTAGCATGGGAGTGCTATGTGCAAGAGTTAAGAAAGGACCAAAGTGAAGTTTGTGTTGTAACAGAGCAGAACGAGGCACCAGCACCACCCCTTGCACCACCTTTGGCAGTGACTCTAGAAAAAGATGTGGAGGTTAGGGACAACCAGAGTTAGCAACATGCCAAAGTCAATGAACCATTGGAGCTCGTGACATTATATGTAGATTGCCCCAGAACTACTACACGCTTTGGGACACAAGTCCCGCCGGTGGATAGAGAAGCTTTGAAGTAGTTGTTGATAAAACACAGGGATGTATTTGTGTGGAGCCACGAAGAAATGCCTGGTATAGATAATGACGTCATTGAACACCGCTTGGGCATGGACCCTGTGCACAGGGTAGTGAGCTAGAAAAGAAGGTCGTTTAGTGCAGAGAAGTATGCTGCCATTAATGAGGAGATACAAAGGTTGCTGGTAGCGAGTTTCATTAGAGAAGCCCATTATCCAGAATGGCTATCCAACGTGGTCTTGGTAAAAAAAGCGAATGGAAAGTGGAGGATGTGCGTAGACTTCACAGATCTGAATAAAGCTTGCCCAAAGGACAACTTCCCTTTACCATGCATCGACGTTATCGTAGATGCAATGGCAAGACACCGTATATTAAGCTTCATGGATGCATACTCAGCTTACAACCAAATATGAATGCATGCAGTAGATGAGAAAAAACTTCGTTCATAATAGACCGAGGACTGTATTGCTACCAAATCATGCCCTTCGGATTGAAGAAAGCAGGGCAACCTACCAAAGGTTGGTCAATCAAATGTTTAAAGAATAGATTGGGAAGTCTATGGAGATTTATGTGGACGACTTGTTGATAAAAAGTAGGAAGCTCGCCCTGCACCTTGACGACCTGCAAATGGCGTTCGGGATCTTACGCCACTATAAAATGAGGTTGAACCCTGCAAAATGTGCCTTTGAAGTTCAGTCGGGGAAGTTTTTGGGTTTTATTGTATCTGAAAGAGGAATTGAAGCCTCCCTAGAAAAGAAAGCCGCCATACTCAACATGAAGCCACCGAAAACTCTGAACGAAACTCAACGGCTGGCGGGCAGAGTAGCTGCCTTGGGAAGATTTATAGCCAGGTCAACAGACAAATGTCTCCCTTTTTTTCTGAGTGCTGCGAAAAATGCATCCTTGGAATAAAAAATGTGATGAGGAGTTCGAGAGATTAAAGCAACACCTGGCCAGTTCGCCCTTGTTAAAGTGACCAGAGAAAATTGATGTCATTTGTGCATATCTAGCAGTCTCCCCACATGCTATATCGGCCGTTCTGTAAAAGTGGAGGGGATTGCCCAACATCCTGTGTACTATATAAGGCGGGCTCTCAGAGTAGCAGAAGCAAGGTACCCTCAGATTGAGATGTTGGCCTATGCCATTGTAATGGAGGCTACAAAGCTCCGCCCATACTTCCAAGCCCACACAATAAGGGTGCTTATGGAAGCTCCGTTAGCAAAAACCCTGAGGAAACCAGATAGCACAGGAAGATTGATAGGATGGTACATCGAGCTGAGCGAGTTTGATATAGAATATGAGCTGAGAAGGGTAGTTAAAGGACAAGCATTGGCAGATTTTGTGGCGGAGTTCTTACGTTTCCCCCAAGAAGACATGGTAGCCCCATTGGGAAAGTAGTGGGTACTTTTCATAGATGGCTCATCCTACCAGGTGGACAGAGGTTTGGGAATACATTTACTAAGCCCTAATAGCCCAGAGTGATATTACATGGCAACACTGGCATTTAAAGTAACAAACAATGAAGCTGAGTATGAAGCACTTATAGAGGGACTTTCAATAGCCGCCAGGATAGGGGCGATTGAGATAGAGGCCAAGTCAGACTCACAGGTAGTGGTAAATCAGGTGTTGGGGATATACGCTACCAAAGGCTAGAAGTTGAAAAAATATCTAGCACAAGTATGGGAGGTGTGCGACCTTTTCTTGTGTTTAAATATAACCCAGGTACCAAAGGCAGACAATGATGTTGCAGACAAATTGGTGCGGACGGCATTGGGAATGGAAAATTCATCAAGGTCCCAGTCATTGGCGTAGAAGTATGCATCCTTGGCTCCAACATCCCAGAATGGCCGAGCGGGGTGGTTGAGTAGTTAGACAAAGGAAATCTACCAGAAGTAAAGGAAAAGGCGAGGAGGATAAGAAGAAAAGTGGCAAGGTTCTTGCTCATCGATGGAGTCCTTTATAAAAGCTCCACCCCATTGCTACAATGCATTTCCATGCAAGAGGCGTAGTACGTCGTAGCAGAGATACACGAAGGAATTTGTGGAAACCATTCCAGTGGAAGGACCTTGGCCAGGAAGGCAGTTAGGGTAGGATACTACTGGCCCAATGCTTTAAGGGATGCTCAAGAATCACCAAGAAGTGCATCAAATGCCAGACGTATGCGCCGATACCGTATGCCCCTCCAAAGGAGTTAACATCTATGATAGCGCCATGACCTTTTGCCCAGTGGAGCGTAGACCTGGTAGGACCTTTCTCAAAGAAAAAGGTGGAGTAAAATTCATGGTAGTTCCCATAAATTACTTTACGAAGTGGGCAGAGGCAGAACAGCTGGTGACCGTGACAAGCAAGGTCGTTACAAAGTTCTTGTGGAAAAACATTGTTTGCAAATTTGAAATCTCTCAAAGATAGTGACAGACAATGGATGCCAGTTTGACTTTGACCATTACAAAGAGTGGTGTGTTAAGTTAAAGATCAAGACAAATTACTCCTCACCGGGCCACCCCCCCAGTGAACGAACAAGCAGAAGCAATAAACAAAGCATTACTCTCAATCCTTAAGAAGAGAGTCACAGAGAAGAAGAGAGACTGGGCGGACGAGTTGCCAGGAGTACTTTGGACGTATAGAACATGAGTAAAAACTCCAACAGGGGAATCGCCGTTCACACTGGTATATGGGTGTGAGGAGGTCCCCCTAGTCGAAGTAGGGTCCCAAGTTACAGAACGAGCTACCTCTCGACCGCCCAAAATGACAAAAAGATGGGGGAATACCTTGATTTATTAGAGGAAGAAAGAGAGATAGCAAAAACCAGAATGTTGCAAGAAAAAGCAAAGCCAAGCAATACTTCAACAAGAGGGTGAAGCCCAAGACTTTTAAAGTAGGGGATCTTGTTTTGAAGAAAAGCAGGGTGACTACCCAAAGCAAAGGAAAAATGGGACCCTGATGGGAAGGGCCTTGCCTAGTGTTAGCTAACAACAGGCCTGGATCGTACCTTTTAAAAGACAGCCAAGGCAAGGAATTGCCACATCCATGGAATGTGGAGCACTTAAGTCGCGGAAATATTTGCATTCACTTTTCACTACTTAAAACATGCCGTGCTCTACATTATTAATAATTTTCCAGTAGAAGTAAAGAACATCCAAGGGCAGACATTGGTGCAAAGCCTGGCGAACACAAAAAACAAAGGGCGCGGAGGTCATCAGACCACGCCACGCCTAAACACCAAAAGCAAGCCTTAGCGGCTTGTGGTGCCATGAAAAATGGCACGGAGGTCATCAGACCACGCCACCCCTAAACACCAAAAGCAAGCCTTAGCTGCTTGTAGTGCCATGAAAAAGGGCGCGGAGGTCATTAGACCACGCCACCCCTAAATACCAAAAGCAAGCCATAGCCACTTGTGATGCCATGAAAAAGGGCACAAAGGTCACATGCCACCCCTAAACACCAAAAGTAAGCCTTAACGGCTTGTGGTGCCATGAAAAAGGGCACGGAGGTCATCAAACCACACCACCCCTAAACACTAAAAGCAAGCCTTAGCTGCTTATGGTACCATGAAAAAGGGCGCGGAGACCATGCCACCCTTAAACACCAAAAGTAAGCATTAGCAGCTTCTGGTGCCACGAAAAAAAGGGCATGGACCACCACCCCTCTCAAGAACCCTAGCGGCTCGACAAGCCAAAGGCCAAAAAGACAAAGCAATTCAAACGTAGACAGAAGAGCAAGAGCAAAGGTGTGTAACAGTAGAATTAATAGATACTCATCATTGTAAACCAAAGTTTATTAACAAAGCAAGGGTACAATTTGTGGAGGGTACAAAACTTTCATAGGAATAGAAGGAAGGAGGCTAGGATGCTAAGGAGCATCATTGGGCGGCGAAAATGGAGGTATGCCTATGAAAGCATCAGGCATCTCTTCCTGCCCAAAAGCATCAACTCGGCAGTAGGCATTTTCTTTAGGAAGAAATAAACCACGATATAGAGTTTTGAGATTAGTGGTAGGGTCGGCCAAAAGGCGATTCCTAAGCCTCAGAATGCTAGAGCAATGGCCATAAGCAAATGCTTGATCCCTGGTAGCAAGGACGTGAGCTAACTGGGCACGAAGCAGTGCGATCTCTGCCTGAGCAGTAGCTAGCTCATCCGTCTTCTCAGTTAGCCTCTAGTGCATGGCAATAAGAGCCAAGTTTTCCTTCCTAAAATCCTTGTCGAGATCCTTACAGCTGCCCTTATACTGTTCATGGCAATTCTGGAGTTCTACCAAGGACACCTGTGCCTCTGAAAGGTCAAAGGCAGTAAGGCGGGCTTTCTCCACAGCAGCCGCCAACTCCCATGACAGCTCGCTATGGCTTTCTTGCGAGGGAGTTAACTCTCCATCACGGGAGAGAAACTCAGAGTTTAAGCGGGCGTTCTCGACTTCAAAAATTTTCTAAGCCTCAGAAAGTTGGAACCTTGCCAAGTCCCTTTTGGACTGAAGAACTGTCAAGGCAAAGTCGTCCCTAACCTTTGCCTCTTGGGCCAGGCAAGGACTTCTCCCTCACGCATCTCCAAGTCGCCTTGCGACGAGTGGGAGTAGCCTTCTGACTACTCTAGCAGAATCTCCAACTCCTTATTCTTCTCAGCCAAGGCTTCCAACTCAGCCCTATCAACCCGCCACTTCTCAGAAGCACACTTGGCAACGTAGCATAACTTACAACGTTGCTTGACCTCCTCCTTTAGGCAGGCACGATCAACAACAATCCACATCGCTAGATCGTTAATGCCCTGCAAAGGAAGGTGACACAACCCAAAATAAGAAACGGCGTGTAAGCAAAAAAGGAAGAAAAACAAGCTACATGATACCTCAGAGAACCAATCCTTTAAGTGGTTAGCCATCTAAGCAATGACCTCAGGTCGGGCACCAATAGAAGTAGAGGAGGCACCACCACTAGCATCACCACCAAGGACCTCCCCAGGGCTATAAGCAACTCCAAGCGAGGAGGCCTTGGCAAGCCTCAAAGTTGAATCCACCACATTTTCTAATAGACCCCCCAGGCATACAGGTGGAAGGGGGGACATGGTGTAGGCCAGGTCGGCCTCGATTAGGTGAGCATCTTTCTATAAAAGGTTGCCACATTCCTCTTCAAAGAGGGAGTCGATGTCTCCCCCAAAGGATAAGGCGTTGGGGGGGGGGGGGAAGAGAAAGGCATTCGCCACTATCAACCAACGAAGGGATACTTCCCCCAGAGACAGTGACTGGCAGGGTCTCTAGGACAGTTTGTTTTGCCCCAGCCTCGCCATAAACATCTTCACGGCAATGGGGCGTGTGCCCTGCTACGTCAGCCTAATCACACCCTAAGGGTGCCGAAGCTCCTTCCACCCCATCAACGAGGAAGACACCTGCCACTTCTTCACGAACATCCCCAGTCAGGGAAGGTGGGCAAACCCTTACACTTGTGATAGAGTCTAGGTTAAGGGCAGCCACCATTCAGCGTCCAACTTGCCTTTCCTCACTGGACCCTCTAAAACAAGAAATTCAGGTACAGGGCATGCCTACTGAGGGGGCAAACCCTCAATGTCTCTCAGGCCATGCTAGCTAAACCCTCAATGTCTCTCAAGCCAGAGGACCATGGCCAGGCAGAGGGACTGCAAGGAGCTGGAAGTGTGGCAGTGACTGGCAGGGTGGGCGGTCGAACCTAATAGCCCCCCGAGGGTGCAGCAGCTTCCTCTAACCGCAACACATGGAACGCAACGATGACTGGCTACATAGGTGTCCTAGTCTAGGTGCCCTCCTAGGGTGCCAAAACTTCCATAGACGTATGAGTCTAAGCACCCACCACAGGCACCAAAGCTTTAATGGGTGATGGCACGGGACGCACGACAGTAGCTGGCGACGTGGGCATCTAGGCATAGGTACCCTCTGAGGGTGCCAGAGTTTTCTTTTGTGGAGGCGAAGAGGGAAAAGAGTCTTCAAAGCGAATTCTTTTTCTCTGATGCTCATCTTCATTCTTTTTTTTTCTTCTTCTTCTTTTTTCCCTTTTCTCTTCGCTTTCCTCCTTTTTAGACCGCCTCTTTTTCTCCTTCTTTTCTTGTACAGAGTGGCCACGCCTCCCACTTTTCTCGGAAGGTTTCGATAAAGGAGCAGGAATCGTATCTGAAGTCATGAACGAACGCCCCTGAACATGGGATCGGTTGGGGGACACTAGAAATTGATCAATGTAAACGGCCGTCAACAGCCCAAGAACGGACAGTCTCAATTCAAGCTAGCTCTCAATGCAACAAAGGTTCCATGTTGGTCCACAAGCTCTTATCATCAGGTAGAGGGCCCCAGATCACCCTCACTGGAAAATCTCTAAAAAAATCTTCTAAGGTAGGAAACTCCCAACCCTGGCCCGGTAATAAAGAAAAACCTAGTTGTCCAAGCTTTGGCATTGGAGTACCGGGTCTTAAACCGAGACAAGGTCAGCCTCCTATCTTTCCTATGAAAGCTGGCAACGTTGCCCTTGGTAGTAACCCTCACATTGTAAAAGGCCAAGAATTCCTGAGCAGTCAGATCGGGATAGGGATCACCAAGAGGCTCCAGGACTATACGAAAGACAATGCAAGTACAAAGATAAGCTCTCAACGCAAAGAGGTGCAGTTGGGCCGGCACCAGACCAAGAAGGTCCAAGATATCATGAAGAGGTCGATAGAATGGGAACCTCAACCCATGCGAAAGAAGGGATGCGGTCACAACAACCTTACTGGCAAAACCCTCATCATCGTAGCATCGAGATGAGGAAAACTCCATCATTGTCATGTCGGGGATGCGATATTCCTCTCGAATAGCTGGTAAATGCTTCTCTCGGAGGCATGAACTCAACCTGTACCCATTAAAGCTCGTGCTCTCCGGGACTTGAAAAGTTTGTATGGAACTATCACCTTGTTCATCCATAGAAACTGGAAGGGAGAAAAGAAGCAAGAAGACGAAGAAGGCAAAATGGGCTAGACACAAAAACGAGAAAAGCACAAGGAAGAAAAGTAAGTAGAGGAAAAAGTGAAAGAAATAGAGAATGGGTATTTAAAGAAGAGCGAATACGGAACACCAACAACCATAGACATCATGGCCCAACACTGAGGTAGAAAAGTAACTGTCCAACCCAGTGACTCACCAATGGTGCCCAGCCCAAGCAACCTGGGCCACATATATAGGGACTAATAACCAGCTAGGGCCAGCCCAATAGGCCAACCTGAAGGCCCATGCACACTAGCAAGTAGCCCTTGCTGTGGGTTCATCCAGGCCACCCATGGCCCACCGACAGGACGAGGCCTCAACCAAGAGGCATGGACCCACTTTGTAAATATGGTATTTGAATTCTAGTATAAGTAAGGCACTAGGCACTAGGCCATTAGTATAAGTAAGCCCCTGTAGGCACTCTTATGCTTTGTCACTTAAACTCCATTGGGTGCAATTCATGAATCCCAAAGGAGAAGGCTCAACCTGTGCAATTCGTGAATCAGGGTAACCTATGGTTTTCTTTGTTTTCCCAATGTTAATGCATTGTCGAGGTTTACCAGCATTCTCATTTGTTGTTTGTTGCATTGCTTTCGCCTTTGCTTGATGATCATTTTGCACTACTTGAGTGAGGCATCGCATATGGCAGCCACAAGTTGCCATTGAAGGGCATTTGACCTACGCCAGGCCTCCATAGTTGAATCTAGAGTAAGGTCAGGGACAAGCTTGGCAGTTATTGCCAACCACCCAAGCCACGCGCCCAACCTTAGCCACATGTCCAGCCATAACCACTTCCCTACTTTATAGGGATTAACCACCCACACCATAAACTGCTTAACCACACCCATTCGGCCAACCCACAAAATTGGCCATAGCCACATGTGCTTCACCATCAGGCGGCACGTGTGCTTTACTCTACCAGCTCAGCCACTCAACTACCTTATCCCACTCAACCGCTTTAGCCTACTCAACTGCTGCACATGCATGCATGCATGCATGCACGACCACTAGCATTGCGCCCACCATCATCCTTTGAACACATATACAAGTTCAGTCACCACCATTCATAACTATCACATTCAAGCAAGTGGCAGATCACGTTGGTCATCAAGGCACAAGGAAGGGCACGACAGCTTGGTGTCTAGGGTCTTGACCGAGGACCCTATCACCAAATTGGTGATTTCATTGAGAGTAGCCACGTTACTTGAAAGTTCAAGAGAGGTTCTCACTTCTCTGATGAGGTAGGCAACCCATCACTCATCTTTTATGATTTTGGTTAGGGGGATCCCGACATTGCTCTATTTTTTTGTTATTGAAATTGTGAAGTTCGGGGGTTGCGGAAGAGGATGGAGTAGCTAGGCTTGGGGTCGGTCACCCTTGAAGGCGAAGGACCCAAGGTTGGAACTACGAACCTTCACCATCAGCCCACCTTTACCACTCAAGACTGATAGTTTGCAAGCCTAAGCCAACCGTGTGTGACAGTTTGCAAGCCACTCAACCATGATACAGTTACAAGAGTGAGTAAACATGCAAGAGAGGCAATCTGTAGAGGAGACCACGAGCATTTCTAATAGGGCCCAGCTAGAAGTTCTAGAGGATCACACCAACAAGATTACTTCAATTCTTAATGGTGTCACCAACAGCTTAGCCTAACTACATGTGGCCATGGAGAATTCTAATAAAGATAACCAGAGGGCCATGGAGGCTATAAGGAGAGAGACAAACACGACATTGGAGTGGCTAGAGAGGAGACTAGTCGATAACCATCCTAGGACACCACCTCATGGGGATGATGCATATGTTGATGGACTGGAAACCAGTGTGACTGAGTCAATGCATGCAGCACCAAAGCAGAATTGGAGGCATGGTGGCTGTTAGAGAATCGCAAGGTATTATGAGAGGTGGATCCTGAATGAAGCTTTTGAGAGAGAGAGAGAGGACCCAATGGCTTGCTATAGGGTTAGGAGCCCTAGCATTCATCATAAGCACCAGGAGTCTAAGCACGAGCAAGGCTTTGAGGAGCCCTACCAACGTGAACAGCCAAGGGCATGGAGAAGATAGCCAGGCTGTGGCTATCATAGGCCACATTATGAGAGAGAAGACCATGAAGATCGAATGGGGAAACTGGAATCAAGATCGAGGACCCAAGCAGCCTAAAGTCGACTTTCCAAAGTATAGCAACAGTGATCCCTATAAGTGGTTGGACAAGGTCCACCACTACTTTCATACATATGATATCCTATGCCATGAAAGGGTGTCAATAGCTTGCTCTTACCTTGAAGGCAAGGCTAGAAAATGGTGGCGTTGGATAATGGACCAGTATGATAAGGATAACATGAGGCTGGGGTGGACAGCCTTTGAGAAGGAGCTCCTCAGTCAGTTCAGGCCATCACCAGTTGTCAATCACCATGGGCAGTTGGCCAAGCTAAGGCAAGAGGGCAAGGTCCAACGCTACATAAAGGAGTTCAGGCAGCTGCAAATTTTGCTTAGGGGCTGGTCCGAAGAAGCTTTGATCGACACCTTCATTGATGGTTTGAAACCTTGGCTTGCTAAGGAAATCAAACTTAGACAGCCTACAAGGCTTCCCGAGGTAATGAAGATGGATGAAATTCTTGAGAAAAGCCATGCTAGTGAGCGATGCCCAACCAAAAACATAGAGAGCAAGTCTTTCAAGACTGTGCAAACCAAAGTCTCTTGGAAGGGAAGTGACACATCAGCCACCATCTCTAAACCGAAACCTAAAATCAAGAAGTTGTCTACTGAAGAGGTGCAAGAGCTTATCAAGAAGGGTCTATGCTTTAAGTGTGGAGACAAATGGGGCCCAGGTCACAAGTGCAAGGCAACTTAGGCTTTGTTTATGTTTGAAGATGAGCTGAGTGATGATGAGTCAGAAGGTAGCAAGGAAGCATCTAGCCAAGAGGAGGAAATAGAGGAAACTGAATCTGGTGACACACCAGAGGAGGCCGAGCTATCATTGAATGCCATAGCTGGCATTTCTAAACCCACGCCAATGAGATTGATGGCATGGGTGGGCAAGCATGAAGTGACATTGCTAGTGGATAGCGGCTCCACCCGAAGTGACATTGCTAGTGGATAGCGGCTCCACCCATAACTTTATTAATTCCAACATTGTTAGCAAGGTTGGTCTTAAGCCGAGCCCTATTCCACCATTTGAAGTAAAGGTTGCAAGTGGTGATAAGTTGCAGTGTGAGTCCCTTATTTGAGAAGTTAAGATGAATGTTCAGGGGGTCTGAATTATGGCAGACTTGCATGTGCTACCCTTGGTCAGCCTTGACATAGTCTTGACATAGCCTTGGCAAGGTCGTCCATGATTATCATAACATGACAATGGAGTTTAAGCTTGGCTCCAAGAAGTGGACTTTGGACAACCATTGCAAGTAAGGAGATCAAGTCATGCGAGGCTATAATGTTTGAGAAGTTATGCAAACGCGAGGCACATTGCTTCGCCATAGTAGTGGCCAAAGAGATGTATTGAAGCAAGCCAAGAACAAGGATCAGGAGAGCATCCATGATGAATTAGAGCTACTGCCCGAGGAAGTCAGACCGGTTTTAGAAGCCTACAGGGGGGTACTGGATGTGCCCACCACACTTCCACCTCCTAGGGATTTTGATCACTGCATTCAACTAGTGGACAAAGCAAAGCCGATCAATGTGCCACCTTATAGATATGCCCACTTTCAGAAGGGAAAGATAAAACAACAAGTAGATGAGATGCTAAAGAGTGGCCTTATACGCCCTAGCACCAGTCCCTTCTCTTCACCGGTGCTATTGGTGACGAAAAAGGACGGCACATGGAGGTTTTGTACGAACGATAGGGCCCTGAATGAAGCTACTTCCAAAGAGAGATTTCCAGTTCCCGCAGTTGATGAGATGTTAGACGAGTTACATGGGGCCACAATGTGTTCCAAGTTGGATTTGAGGGCCGATTACCATCAAATTTGAATGAATGAGGAAGACATCCATAAAACAGCCTTTATGACTCACTCAGGTCATTATGAATACTTGGTGATGCCTTTCGGCTTGTGCTATGCACCCTCAACAAGCTACAATGAATAGCATTTTCAAGCCACTACTTTGAAAGTTTGTACTTGTCTTCTTCGATGACATGTTGGTCTATTCTAAGACCATTGAAGAACATAAGTAACACATGGAGAAGGTGCTAGCAATTCTGGAGGAGCATCATTTCTTCATTAAGGCCATCAAGTGTGCCTTCATGGAGAAGGAGTTGGAGTACTTGGGCCACTCATTTTGGGAGATGGTGTCAAAGTTGATCACAGAAAGATAGAGGCCATGGTGGATTGGCCTCTAACCAAAGACATCTCGGCATTGAGGGGATTCTTGGGGCTCACGGGATATTACAAATAGTTTGTCAAAGGCTATGGAGTCATAGCAATGCCACTCATAGTAATGCTCAAGAAGGACAGTTTTGAGTGGACAACCGAGGCTAGGGAAGCCTTAAAAGAATTGAAACGAACCATGACCAAGACACATGTGTTGGCGCCGCCCAACTTTGAAAAACTGTTTGAAGTTTTTACAGATGCAAGCATTGAGGGCATCGGGGCTATGTTGGTTCAAGACCAAAGGCTTTTAGCCTTCATTTCCAAAGCACTCAGGCCTATGAAGAAAGTATGGAGTACCTATGCCCGGGAGCTATTGGCAGTTGTGCATGTTGTCAAGGTGTGGTGCCCATACCTCTTGGGGCGCAAGTTTACCATCATCACAGACCAACAAGCCTTAAGGCATCTACTCTAGCAGAAATTATTCACCCCTGAACAGTAGAAGTTTCTTATCAAGTTGCTAGGCTTTGAGTACGACATAGTCTATCAACCGGGTAAGGAAAATAAGGTTGCTGATGCCTTAAGCCGAAGGGAAGGCAGCCAACTACTTGAGACAGTCGGTGATGATGAGGAGTCATCAAACTTGGCATTGAGTGGGGCAGAATGACGAGTATGGCATAAGATTAGAGAGGCTACCTGATTGGATGCAAGGTCACTCAAGATCATTGAGCTCTTGGATGCCCAAGGGTAAGGGGTTGTAGGCTACAAAGTAAGATATGGTCTCATCTTCTACAATAAGTACTATGTCTATGTGCCGAATGTTCCCAATCTCATAAAAGAGATTTTAGATCACTTCCATAATAGCAAGGAAGGTGGCCACTCTGGATGGTTGAGAACATACATCCGGTTGAAGCATTTCTTCTATTGGGAAGGAATCAAGGGCGATGTCAAGAGACTTGTGGTCAGATGTGATATTTGTCAAAAGGCCAAGTATGACACAAGGCCGGACGCGGGACTTCTCCAACCATTGCCAATTCCAAATAGAATTTAAGAGGACTTGGCAATGGACTTTATAAAAAGCCTACCCATTAGTGGAGGACATGAAGTGATCCTGGTGGTAGTAGACCGGCTAAGCAAGTACGCCCACTTCATCCCTCTGTATCACCCTTATACAACCAAGTTGGTGGCTAAGGCCTTTGTTAATAACATTGCCAAGCTGCATGGATTTCCAAGGACAATAGTGTCAGATCGGGATAGGGTCTTTATGAGTTTATTTTGAAAGCAACTCTTTGAATTGCAGGCAGCCAGCTCAAGAGGAGTTCCTCCTATCACCCATAAACAGATGGCCAATTCAAAGTGGTCAATAGAACTTTGGAACAATATTTGAGATGCTTTTATCATAAGGAGCAAAGGAAATGGGCAGATTATCTTCCATGGGCAGAATTCTGGTATAACACCCCTTACCACTTTTCCATTAACAAAAGCCCTTTTGAAGTGGTATATGGCAGACTATCACCACTCTTGGTTAGCTATGAAAGGGGCTTAACCAGTAACAATGAAGTGGAGCAGGAGTTGATCAATAGGGACAAAGTACCGGCCAAAGTTAAAAGAGAGCTCAAGAAGGCCCAAAGTCGAATGAAGAAATACCATGATCAAGAAAGGCGTGCTGTGACCTTCAAAGTAGGCGACTATGTCTATTTTAAGCTTGGGAAATTTGGGTAAAAGACCATGAGAAAAACCGCAAGTGCAAAGCTGAACCAAAAGTTCTATGGGCCTTATAGAGTGTTGGAGAAACTTGGTAGTGTGGCATACAAGCTTTAGCCTCCACCAACTTCACATTGCCCCTGGTATTCCATGTTTCCTTACTCAAGAAGAAGGTAGGTGATCCGAGTCTCATTGGGGAGGAGTTACCCATAGTGGATCAAGAAGGAAGGATCCTCATGAAACCCAAAGAAGTGCTTGGATACAGGCTGCACCAAAGGGGCAGAGGCAAATCCAGACTGTGGCAAGCATTGATCCTATGGGAAAAATTATCAAGGATGAGACAACTTGGGAGGACTATGATGAGCTTGAGAAGAAGTATCATCACCTGATCCTTGAGGACAAGGATGTGCTAAAAGGGAGGGGGAATGTCAAAACCCCAAGGCAGGAGGCCACGTGCCATGCCTTGACAAGCACCCTCCCATGCCCAGACAACACATCGGGAGCACTGTTGGCATTGCTTGATTGCCCACAGACCCATCCCTTGGAGAATGCTAGGTCATGACCACCCTCAAGCAAGCAGCACACAGTCAGCGCATGCGCAAACGAGGTTCTCACACCATGCTCAGTGTGTGGCTAGAACGCACGCACACCTAGTGCGCGCGTGCAATGTGTACACATGGGCTACAAGCACACACAGCGCGCATGCATGGCCTATGCACAAGCACAGCACCCATGCATGACCTAGGCGCCAGCGCAATGCACGCGTGCACACCCAAGTTGGAATTGATGGTGCAGCTGCCCAGCAGGCTCACGCAGGCTAGCATGTCGCTCAAGCCAGGGCCATGTTGACCAATGCCCAGGCCCCACGGCCTAGGTTATGATGTTCAACGCCCAAGCTCCATTAGCCTGGGCCATGCAGACCAACACTCAGCCCCACTGGCCTGGGCCATGCAACAGCCTGCCACGCTTAAGCCCACTACAGTCCAACCCAGCGACTCACCAATGGCGCCCAACCCACACAACCAAGGCCACACATGTAGGGACCAAGGACCAGCCAGGGCCTGCCTAGCAGACCAACTTGAAGACCCTAGCACACTAGCAAGCAGCCCATGTCATGGGTTCATCCAGGCCACCCATGGCCCACCAAAAGCATAAGGCCTCAACCAAGAGGCGTGGACCCAGCAACTATGATCCACTTTGTAAATATGCTATTTGAATTCTAGTATAAGTAAGGCACTAGGCCATTAGGATCTTTTATCTTGGAACATTTGGACTAAATTGGCTTGTAAGCCCCTGTAGGCACTCTTGTGTTTTGTCACTTAGGCTTCATTGGGTGCAATTCGTGAATCCCAAAAGAGAAGACTCACCCTGTGCAATTTGTGAATCAGGATAACCTATGGTTTTTTTTGTTTTCCCTATGTAAATGCATTGTCGAGGTATTTCAGCATTGTCGTTTGTTGTTTGTTGCATTGCTTCCGCCTTTGCTTGCTGATAATTTTGTACTACTCAAGTGGAGCATCGTATAAGATAGCCACAAGTTGCCATTGAAGGGCATTCGACTTGCACCAAACCTCCATAGTCGAATCTAGAGCAAGGTCAGGGAAGAGCTTGGCAGTTATTGCCAACCACCCAAGCCACGCTCCCAGCCTTAGCCACCTATCCAAACATAACCACTTCCCTACTTTATAGGGATTAACCACCCACACCATAAACCGCTTAACCACCTATTCAGCCAACCCACAAAACTGCCCATAGCCACGTGTGCTTCACCATCAGGGGCATGTGTGCTTTACTTTGCCAGCTCAGCCACTTAACTGCCTTATTCCACTCAACCGCTTTAGCCTACTCAACCACTGTACATGCATGCATGCACGCATGGCCGCTAGCATTGTGCCCACCATCGTCCTTTGAACACACATATGAGTTCAGCCAATGCCATTCATAGCTATCACCATCAAGCAAGTGGCAGATCATGTCGGTCATCAAGGCACAAGAAGGGGCGCGGCAGCTTGGTCTCTAGGGTCTTGACCGAGGACCCTATCAGAGATGCAAATTAAAGAAATACCTCAAGCTTTCTAATTTTTTAATGTGTATTGACCAAATTAAAGGCTCAAGCTCACTAATCTTGTCATGCTTCAATGACTAAGACAAAACCCTTTTATAGATAGATAAATTTGGCATTCAGATCATTTTCACAGTCTTGCACATTATGACTTCATGAATTAATGACTAGATCGAGATCAGTAAAAAGCTCCCCGAGTTTAGTTGATAGGCTAGAGAATACAATTTTTCTACAATACTAGAACACAAATTCCACAAGCCTATGCAATTACTTGCTTCTTCTTTTGTAAGAAGAATTC
This sequence comes from Carya cathayensis, assembly GCA_011037825.1. Lineage (NCBI taxonomy): Eukaryota > Viridiplantae > Streptophyta > Magnoliopsida > Fagales > Juglandaceae > Carya > Carya cathayensis. The sequence continues at coordinate 1,035,574 of QGSO01000222.1, read as the reverse complement.
ATTTATTACTAAAATCTTTTCATCTTGTCACTATAATAAAAATGAACATTTGTGATCAATTATATACGACAAAAATGACTATTTGAAATCAAAATAGACTCATTTTGATAAAAATAATCATTTTCGCAAAAAATAACTGGCCACAATTGAACAGTTTTTTTCTAGTGTGTAAAAAAAGAAGACAAGTCAGTCAACAACATTCCTCATAGCCAACTTGAGAGAATCTAGCTAGCTTGATGATCATGATCTAATTACGTGGAAAATGGAGCGACAAAGAGCAGCTTTAACAAAAAGCTAGACAAGAAAAGAGGAAGGGAGCCAATTTTAAATACTGCAGCTGTCTAACATAGTATATGCCGTACAAATTTATAATACTAGCTAGGAACATCATGTTACTAAAGCTTTGCCTAATGCAAAAGGTGTAACTAAAGCTTTGCATCTAGATGCAGCTGGGTTGTCTACGATCTGTTCTGACTATTTGTGAGGTACAGCAGCAAGAGCTTTAATAAGCGGCTTAACCTTTTCTACGCTCTTTATAATTCCCCAAAACATAAGCCTATATAGAACCACCATTCCCAGCAAAATAACAATATCAACCCACTTGGAGTAGCCCATCTCTACTTGCCAAATACTTCTCAAGATTTCTTCACCAGTGATCGTTGGCGGCCCTCCTGCTTGGTTATTAGGGAATGTTAACCCTTCAAACTCATTCTTGTAGAATCCTTGGTTTGCATACTTGTGGAATGCAATGTAATACATTGGATATCTCCAAAAAGGCTTGGGAAGATCATCAGGCAGCCGGAAGAAACCTCCATTCAACATCATCACGCCCTGTATTCCGGCACCAGTAATGATTCCCATCAAAAAGTCCGGCACTATACTCGCAACCATCATCATCAAGCTTTCCACCAACATCATGCACACGAAGAGTAGCAATACGAAGTAGGCAAAGTGTTCGAAGCTCTTTTGAAGGCCAACAAGGTAATAAGCTATTGCTCCTGGAACTACGGAGATGAGAAGCAAGTAAGGAATGGAAGAAAATGTGTTTCCCATCACAAAAGCCCCAACACCGTAATGGCCGTTCAATCTTTCTCGCCCAAAGATCTGATATTTGGAAAGATTCAGGGTCAAAGTGAATCCAAATATTGCTACGTAAATAACATAATTATGTTGTATATGAACAAGATATGATAACTCACCTTCATGTCCTCTACAAATGAAGGAAATCCACCGATTGCCATAAAAGTCAGAAAGGCCGCAACAAACATCAACATTGAACCTCTAGCCTATAAATTTTCAAGTAGTCATGTCTAGTGAGATGAGGATGTGCCGAACCATGCATCATTTTCTAATAATCATAAAATTAACTTCAAGGTTTCTGATTTATAACACATGAGATAAATAGCTAGAGCATTATTCCAGCTAGATATATATATATTTTTTCATCAGTTACCTGTATCGAGCCATAGTTGAAGCCAATGTCATGGAAGATAGTCCCGACACATAAACACAATGCAATGTAGATTGCAAGGCGAAGCCAGTAATAGCCTAGATCACGATACATGTTCACAAACGATCTCCTTGTCAGAACTTGACACTGGGTAATGAAGCTTGCTTGGCTTCCCTTCTCCAGAGTTTCTCCTCTCTACAAACAAAGAAGCTACCTCATCATCAAATCTTTCTATTCCATATTCTTTTTCATAATTTTCGTTGAGGAGAAATTTTTTGAACAGTTGGAATCAACAATAATAAATATGATCAAATTGTTTACCTGTTGGCATATTTTATATACCAGCTGCTGAAGTTGATGGTAAGTCTCGGACGATTTGTATGAGTTGACGAGAATATTAATAGCTTCCTCAGTGCTTGTTGTGGTACGAGATCCTTGTTCGATGTCCTATATATATTTGTGATATGTATAACGCCAATGTTTCCTCCCTGATGATTACTTTCAAGAAGGGGATGATAACGAGCTAGAAAATAAATGCTTACCGAATCAAAGTCCTTGTTGACAGTCCTAAGGTAGTGATCAGATGGGTTTCTCAGAGTTGGGCATGGGAAGTCATTTGAAGCGAAAAACTGCATAAAAATTCAAGCATGTGTACAATTCGCAAAGTTGTTCAGAAACTTTGTTCAGTGCTAAAGAGGTTCTATTTCTGCAGATGAATTCCATAAGATAAATACTGAACATTTTGAGTTTACGTATATTTTTTAAGGAAATGTCGTACCTTTTCAGCCATTGAAGCGGGGCCAAAATAGACTGTCATTCCTGTAGACAGGAGGCAGAGATTGCTGAAAAGCTCAAAAACTTCACTGCTGGGTTGATGGATTGATGCAACAACAGTCCTTCCATCTTGACGAGCTAACTTGACGATGCGGCTCATGACATGAAATGATGCTGCGCTGTCAAGCCCACTTGTTGGCTCGTCAAGGAAAAGGAGCTTCGGGCGGGTCAAAATCTCAATGCAAATGCTAACCCTCCTCTTTTGCCCCCCACTTAGACCTCTTACATTCCAGCCTCCAATTCTCGTGTCAACGGAGCCTTGCAATCCCATCTCCCTTATAGTCATCTCGGCCCTTTCCTTCTTCTCGGATCTCGACATTGAGTCCGGCAGTTGGAGTTGTGCAGAGTAGTACACAGCTTCCCGTACTGTTAGCGTTGTCATTAAGGTGTCGTCTTGGGTTACATAGGCCTAAAGTCATGAAAAATAAGAAAAACCCTTGTCACAAAATTAATTGAAGGCCTAAAATCGACGTTGATCTGCATTACAAATTTGCACGCGACTTTTTTGTTTCTGTTTTCATACGTACCGAAGTTCCAAAAGCAAGTGTTTCTCTGCGTCCGTTTATCAAGATCTCCCCAGTCTGCTGCGTATTTGAGCTTAACCTTCCTGCAATAATTAAGTTGCTTCTCATCTCTACCTCCCATGCATATCTCAATCAATGGAATTTAATATGGGATATATTTAATATTTTTTGTACTTCAATTTTTTCGTACAAAAATTATTTGGTCTCGTTTAACTATTATAAATGTTTTAAATTTTCATATAAAATAAAATAAACAATTTAAATTTTTAAAATTCTGAAATAATAATAATAAGATGAAAAAATAATATTTTAACAATTTTTTTTTTCAATTTTCAACTTTTATCTTAACTCACTATATTTATATTTTCTAGATAGCATATTCAGTCAATGCACGAAACGTACATGTAAGGCTGCAAATGAACAAAAAAGCTCCTAAATAGTTGGAACTTGACTTGTATATATTCAATTCAAACTTGGTTCATTTAATAAATGAGATGTTTGTAAATAATAAATTAGGATCAAATATTAAACAATCATAACTCATAGAAATTCACCTTGACTCGATTTAAGTGGAATAGCGTTCGTTAATTTTACCTGCCAGACAGTCCAGAAGTGTTGATTTTCCAGAGCCAGAGGGACCCATGATGGCCAGTACTTTTCCCGGTTCCGCGTACCCAGTCAGCTCTTGGACTATTGGCCGGCGCCCACTTTTGCCATTGGGCACCGTCACCCACAGATCCTTCCATGTCAAGAAAATATTTCCCTCCCTCTTTGCAACGTAATTCTGATCTTGCTCTGTCCCCGAAAACACAACTTCGGAACCAAACTTAAATGATGTTTCATGAACATCCAAACGTACTGGAGCACCAAAACTACCGAGGCCAGCAACGCTAAACGGGAACGTTTCTTCCACGTTTGGGCAACTGCCGCCATCTTCTTCTATCGAACCTTTGCTCTGCATCTCTAAATCGCCAACATTGTCGTTGGCAACTACGGAAGCTCTCATGGGTGAGCTTGCTCGACTAGACTTTGGTGTCCATCTAGGGACATCATTCGAAGAAGAGTAATCCATGATTTTTTTTTTATTTTTTATTTTGCTGCTGGAGAAGTGAATTTCACAGAGAGAGAGAGAGAGAGAGAGAGAGGGCCGTTGAAGAATCGGGTAAAATTTATCTGAATTCGTGTAGTGGCTTCCGCTTCCACTAGTACTTACATTTAAGGACCTTGCTAGACACTGTTGGTTGGCTTTGCTCGTTAGAAAAAAATAAAAATAAAAAAAAAAAAAATTTGTTTTTATTTTTAAATCATTTTTTAACTTTTAAATATTATAAAAAATTTATAATAATATTAAACAATTGTTTCTTAATCATTAAAGAAAAGAAAAAATTGGTCACGGGTGACTTTGTCTTGTTTGGTTAATCAAAATTAAAAATCTCATCTCATCTCATCTCAACTTATCATTACAACTTTTTCAAATTTTCATACAAAATATAATAAATAATTTAATTTTTTCAAATCTCAATACAAAATTAATATTAAAAAATTATATTATAATAATATTTTATTTATTACTATTTAAAACATTTCATCTCATCTATGTAACCAAGCGGGGCAATATTTTCCAACATTTAAAGAAGAACAAGCTAGTCATGGTGGAGAGATGTAAAAGTCAATGACGTGATCATGATGAATAGAAAAACAAAATTTGAATGAATTAACCTAATTAATTAATTAGCTAGGTAAGAGCATTGTTTTGATTATATATATGTAAATGATAATTTTGATAAATGTAAAATAAATTTAGATTTTGGTTATTCTATTTACATAAGTCCCTATACTGGAATAACTATTTTTTTATTTTATGAAAATAAAATAATATAAGATTAATTCAACTTTTGTTATTCACATCAAATCTTTACATTAGATTATCCATTTATTTATTATATGGTAATAAGTAATTAATAATTTAAAAAATATTTAATTTTTTTAGTTTTAAATTTATTTTATTTTATCATATTTTAATTATTAATTATTAATTTATTTTATTACTATTTAATTTAAAGAAATTGATGAAAGTTTGTGGATATAAATGGAGAGAAGAGAGAGTGTTATAAAAAAAATAATAAAATATGTACACTACAAGAAAATCAGGCTTTTGTGACTAATTTATGACAACCAAAAGACTATTTACAATTAATTTTAATTGAAAATAGTCATTTCGCTGGAATTAACTGATCGCAAATAAGCAGTTTTCTTGTAGTGGTATTTGATCTGTACACAGTAGATATCACACTATTTTGCTGGAAATGATATTTTGACAAAGTTGATATTGCTGCAATTACTCAAATATGGTACTGTTTAGTGGTTGGAACATTCTTTCTTGCTAATATTATTGGCTGCTAATGACATTTTTCTAAACACTTCAATTGTGGAAAATGAGCAATCGCTGTAAACTTACTTTTTTATAAAAACTTCAGTTGGAGAAATTGATTGATTACCAAAATTTTCGTGCTAACATTATTGGCCGCTAATGATATTTTTCTAAAAATTTCAATTGTGGGAAATGAACAAGTGCTTCAAACTTACTTTTTTCTAAAAACTTAATTTGTAGAAACTAAGCAATTGTTGCAATTTCTGTGCTAATATTATTGGCCGCTATTGACCATTTTTAAAAAACTTTAATTGTAAAAAATGGGCAATTACCGCAAGCTTACTTTTTTCTTAAAAACTTTAGTTGTAGAGCAATTACTATTTTCATAATTCTCATTTGCGTGCTCAATTACAGTTTTTTTTTCCAAGAAGAGTTTTTTTTTTTCCATTTTAAAATCATTACACCGTTTAATTTATTTTTTGATTAGCTAAAAATTGGATATTCTTTTTTTTTTCTACCACTTCTTAATTTGTTACAATCATATATAATAGATATTTCTTTAATTTCAGAGCTTGTATATAATTGGCTTAACAAATATGCTTAATTGGCTTTAGGTGAATGCGGAGTTGGTTGATTTGTATGTTATGATGCTCTATAGCAGGATAGTTATTAGAAGTTAGTAATTGACCATACGCGTCAAGAGAAATTATTTGTACAAGTTTTAAATAAATAAGTCTCATGCAAAATTTTGTAAAAAAAAATTAAAATTTTATTGGTAGGATCCACTTTTCATAAAAGACTTATACAAAACTTGTCTATTTAAAATTTGTACCTAGTATTTACTGAAAATCTGAAACATGGGTTTATCTTTGCAGGGATCGGAGCAGATGGTGGGCTTCATCCACTAGCAGCTGACAAGGATGTAGATGGCTAAAATACAATGGTGGTCAGGACTTCTAGATTTAAAATGTGGTAGGCAATTATTTCTACCAAAACATTATGTGTTCTAACATAGACCATGATTTGTGACTTCGTTGAAAAATCATAGTTACCCAAACAGTACGTCAAACCATAAGTCACCCACTTATTCAAACAGTACGTCAAGCCATATTGTGCGCAAGCGATTTGCAGGTGAATGGAATTATGTTCCAATATATTTTTTCAATGAAGTCACAAATCATGATCAATGCCAGAACACAGAATGTTATGGTAGAAATAATTACCTACCATATTTAATGGGCAATAAACTTGTAGATTATTTGAAGATAATTTTGACTAGAAAACGGGAGTTGAATTTCTTCTAGATGGTCCATGAAGATTGTGAACCTCTTGACATGTGTCTGGTTTGGATGGCCCATTTTAAACTATAATAATTACTACTAGCACATCATTAATTATTTAAATCTATGAGAGAATAAATTTGAATAAAAATATTATAAAATTAAAAAATTATTTGAATATAATTTTTTAATATAATTTTTATTTTAAAATTTGAGAAAAACGTATTTTTTTTATGGTTTGAGAGTTTAAAAAATTTATAATAATTAAGTGATGATTAAATAAAAAAAAATTAAAATTTTAAAATGGAAAAGCATTTGTATTTAAGTGATATTTGAAAATAAAATATCTTAAAATATCTCAAAATTGAAATCACATAATAATAATAATAATTGTGTTATCACACAAGCCCTTAGAGCAAATATAAAAAGAATAAAAAGTCTAAGCAGAAGCCACTATTTGGCTACATCCATAGAAGCCATGACGTATAGACCGGGTTCACTAACAACGAACCGATTCTACACCTCAGCCGCTCACCCCCCTCTCTCCCCTCTCGAATTTGAAAACCCTCTTCCTCGTATCTACGCTCAACCCCCCTTCTCTCCCCTCTCATCCTCATATCCCTTCTACCTAGAGAGACCCTCAACCCCCTCACATTTCTAATCCCTTTCTTTTTATTCATTGTGAATCCCTCAAGTTTATTCACAAAACCTATCATCTTCTTCTTCTTCTCTGTGAATCGGAGAGTGGCACTGACAAAGTCAAGAAGCGCGGAACTCAGGTTTGATTTCGATACCTTTTTCTTCTCATTCTCTGTGATTCTCTCAACCCCTTCACGTGCATTGTGATTTCGAAATCCCTTCATTTGCTTACACTGTGATTTCCCACCCAATGTGATTTCCCCATCACAATCCCATGACGGTGTGAGTCCAGACACTACGAAACTGCTTCCAAAGATCTTCAATTTGTTGAGGTAATCTTCTTAAAACTTTTTGGAAAACCATTGTTGCTATGTGATTCTAGGGTTTAGGCATACATTCCTTGTTTTCTTTATGTTTACTCCATCTGTGTTTATCTCTAGGGTTTAGGTATATTAGCTATAAATTAGTGATATTAGGTTGAAATTAAGGTTGAACAAGTTTACAAAAAATAAAGAACATCGGAAATATTAGATGAGGAGTACTCATTTGGTGTTTTGCTGGTGTAGCTTGATGCTCTTATTTAATTTTTTGAAAATAGTCGTTGTTTTTCTATAAAACCTCTTTATGCCCGTGGTAATTTTCATCATGATTCATTGAAGGTACTAAGTATCAAGAACCACAAAAGATTTCAGGATCAGAATGTGGATGGTGGTGGTCTAGTGGAGGTTGAAAGCTTGTTTATTTCTCATCTAAGTATTAGTGGTTGTGTTTATAAGTTGGCACAAGGGGACTGGGTTTTGAGAGTTCAATGGTGCAACGGCATAAAGCTTTACATATTTTTTTTCCATTATGTTTCCATGTAAAATATTCTAAACAAGTAAAAAAAATAAATCCTTAACACTATAGCAACAAGAAACTTAGTTTACGTCTTAATTATGAAAAAGGTCAATCTCTTAGATAATCCTTACCATTCCCCCTCCTAAAAAAAACTTGGTTTGAAAACAGGCAATGGGTGTTAAACCTAGAGGAAAGAGAAATACTTCAAACAGGATGGGTGTTTGTTTTCCTTTTACATCGGCCAATAGAACTTTAACATATATAGGACTTATATGTGTTACAGTGTGTGAGAGCAAACTATATTTTTTATTTCTCCTTTCATCTTATCTCCTCTTCCCTTTCCCATCTCCTCTTCCCTTTGTCTCCTCTCCTTTCCTCTTCACAACCCAGCACTTCTCTCATCTTTCTCCTCTTCTCTTTCTCTTCTTTTCCCATTCCCTTTTCCCTTTCTCCTTTCATCCCATCTTAGAGATTCTATGGAGAGTGATTTAGAATGAATTGATTTCCCTCCCTCAACTCGATTGATCTTTGCTCAATTTTAGCAAAATAACTGTAAGTTTTTATTTATTTATTCTAAATATTTAACTAGGTTGTGGTTGTTATTTTAGGTCAAACTGGCTCAGAAATCACTGAAATTGACCTAAAATGACCCACAAGCTTTTCTTTTAGGCCCAAAAAAGCTGATAGGCCATTTTCAGCCTATAAAATTATAAGTTAAAAAAAAAATTTAAAAACCAGATTATAAAAAAAAAGTTAGATGAATACAAATTGATTATATGGCTAATAATTACTAGTCAATCTAGTCTCCTAAAAAAAGGTTACATGAATAAAAGTTTCTAGTCTAATACCTAATAAATTAATAATAATAACTAAAACATTACAAAATTGAAAGGCTAAATAATTACAAACATAAAAATGTCCAAGGGACATTGTATAAACATTACAAATCATTGAATACAAAATATGATCAAATGATTCAAATTTTAAATATTCTAAAGAGAGAGCTATGGCTTGTCTTTGACTGTGACACTTGGGGCGGCCTGAGCTTGAACACATATTCATATTGCAGCGGAGCAAGACGTCGTCTCATGTGTTGCTACAAGAATTAATATTAAAATTAATACCAATGAAATAGTAATGAATATAAATAAATCAAAATAATAAAATAAAAACAATTACCAGGTGGTCTAAATCCAGACTGATCACTACCCTCCTTCTCATCGGTCTCCTTAAAATCTAAAACGTCCGAAATATGAATATCATTAACTATCGTCAACTCTGTGTGCATATCAATGCCTCCATAGTTATAAGAGACAATGAACTACGAAAATGATCCAATATGTGACCTCCGGTGTTAAAGGCTGACTCTGAGACAACGGTGCTAATAGAGATGGCCAAAATACAGCAAGCAATTTCAGAAAGGATGAGACATTTCTTTACTCATTATTCCACCATCCTAATATATCGAAATTATCATAATCATCTTGGACCATATCCACTGACAAACAGTTGTCTAACTCAGAAACCACCTCCGTAGATTGATGGACTAGTGTGGGATTCTGTGAGAGGATCTTAGTCCACGGCATTCTATGCTTCTTTGTATAAGGCCAAGTCACGGTATTTGTAGAAGGCGTTAGGATAGGTGTATGTGTCTCGGATGCAGTACCACCCTTAATTGAATTAAACTCATCATACAATTTAGCCAGGGTATCTCAGGCAATTTCACCAATAAGATCAGCCCATGCCTGATCGTAAGCAAGTCTCAAACCAAATAACATGTCTAAAACTTTCAAACGGGAATCAAGAATAACAGCCACATATAACAAAATATTCATTATACTCAAATCTCTCCAATACTTGTCATATTTTAGCATCATGGTCACTGTCATCCCCATCATCCTTTCATTGGAACCCCTATACATATTTTCAAATTCTTCTTTCACCCTACATATTTATTGACAAAATCCATGGGATGTAAGGTACAAAAAACCAGATATATTCAATGTGACATCATAAAAAAGTCCAAGAAAATCAACAAAAGTGGAAACTACCACCCAATCTTCATCATTAGGCTTTCCTAATCCCCCGTGCTCATCAAAGTATTTAACATATTGGATGTCTTCATCACCCAATAATTGAAAGGCTGCCTTATATTCTTGGACTGCCTCTAACATCAAGAAGGTTGAGTTGCACCTGGTAGGAACATCAGTACAAAGACCCTTCTTCGATGTTATGCCCGCAGCCTTTGCAGCAATTTTGAATTTCTCCAATCTAGAAGGAGAAGACCTCACAAATTTCACAACCATTCTAACCCGTGCAACCGATTCATCAACATCTTTCAACCCCTCAGTCACAATTAAATTCAAAATATGTGCAGCATATCTAACATGCAAATATTCACCACCTAAGAATGTCTTATTTGCCTCTTTAAGATAATTCTTTATATATCCCAAGGCAACATCATTAGACGACGCATTATCAACTGAAACAATCAAAACCTGTGCCAACCCCCACTCCTTTATTGCGGCCTCCAAAGCTTTCCCAATCGTGTCACCCTTATGATCAGTTATTTGACAAAATTTAATAATCTTTTTGTGAAGAACCCAACCAGAATCAACAAAATGCACAGTCAACAACATGTAATTCATATTTTGGATAGAAGTCCAAGTATTGGTATTTAGGCAAACTACCAAACCTGCCAATTAACCCCTCAAAACATATTTATCTTTTCTGTACATCTTTTTAATATACTTTGCCACAGTTTGGCGAAAAGGAAGCATAAATTTCGATTCTAATTCTTGGACAAATTCTTGGAACCCTTTACCCTCCACAAACTGAAAAGGCAGCTCGTCCATGACAATCATACAAACTAACTTCCTTCTACATTCATCGGGATTATACTTCGTATATACCCCTGCAATGTTGGAACCCCTGGCCCCACTACTCCCATCCGCCATATGTCTTAATCCAATATCTAGTTTAGATTGATCCTTGTCTGCTAAGGATTTTAATATTAGACTCTTCTTGCATTGTTCCTCTAAATGGACCTTTAGTGGGGATGTCCTTTATTTCCTATAGTGACATCCATATATTTTCCCACAGTGATTACATTTAGCTTGTGGGTTGTTGGGGTCACCACCCTCTAGTTTGGTAAAGTGAGAACAAACTATGGACACAGGTTTCTTGCTTTGTGTGGGCTTGGGGGCAGGGCAAGGTGTACTCCCTGTAGGGGTAGGAGTAGGGTTAGGTTCTGGGGTAGGGGTATTGGCTGGGGCAGAAGAGCTATCACTGAAATCCGAATCCATTTGAGAAGACATTCATGATTCCCCAACACAATAAAAAATTTTCAAAGTGCAATCCAACACAACACATAAAAATAAATAAAAAATAAAAAATAAAAAGGCATAGTGCAATCAAACACAAGACATAAAAAAAAATGTAATAATACATCAAACAATAAACAAGGCAAAGTGCAATGATTGAAACCAATTTAAAAAAGTTCACAATATTATTAAGCAACATTTTATTAATCACTAAATAAATAAATAAACTAAAAAAAAGAATTGTAACCGTAAGTATTATGAATTAAAAGGGTAAAATTAAAAATGCATAAAGATTTGTGAAAAGACATAAATATTAGTAGTTTTTTAGAAAACAATAAATATTAGTATTAATGGTTAAATCGTGCAGTGGATGTTAAATTGTGCAGTTTTTTTATTTATTTTAATATTAGAATCATTGATTTAAGGCTTAAGCACACGAAACTCAGCATAATTATGCTAATATAAAATTCCAATAAAAGGGCTAACACATTAAACTATAGGATGACACAAAAAAAAAAAAAAAGGTAGTGTCATGAGACTTGGACATTTAAAATATAACAAAACTATATTTTTGTACAAATTTTAGTGTCATGAGACTTGGACATTTAAAATGCAATTTAGAGTTTCTAATCCTAAATAAAATTAGGGTTTCGGATTGGAACCCTAAATTAATTTAGGGTTCCAATCCTAATTTAGGGTTCCAATCCGAAACCCTAAATCAATTTAGGTTTTCCAATCATTGAAACCCCTAAATCAATTTAGGGTTTCCGAAACAATAAAAACTACAAAAAAAAAAATCAAACAAATTCACAGAATCACAGATACAATACAATGAATACACATACACAATCCACAGCACACAAATTCACAAATTCCCATCATCCATCTCCGATTCAATCCATCCTTCCTCCAATCTTCGATCAAAACTCGAAAAAAAAAAACAAACAAACAAACAATGGAGAAACTGAAACTGGGTTGCAGAGTGACTTACCTTTGCAACGGCGAGAGTGGATACATGAAGTTGGATATCGTGCGTCCAGCGTCGTTCGAGTCTGCTAGAGAGAGGAGAGAGAGAGAGAGAGAGAGAGAGAGAGAGAGGGGAGGGTTCGAGAAGAAACCAGAAAGGGAAAGGGGGCGCCCGGGGGGGGGATTGGAAGGGAATTAAAAACTTAATAAAACGGCGCCGTTTTGTCATGTACAAAACGGTGTCATTTCATCTCTAAAATAATAATATATATTCTATATATATTATATACCAGGGCAAGGCAGTGGAAATATGGAGCAGGGGCTAAGCCCCTCCATCCCCCGCCTCTGCTGGGGAACTCCTATACGGGTAGGGGGCCCCGTCCCCCACCCTTGCGGTGCGGATACCCCGTCCCGCATATGCAGGGGTGGGGCTAATGGGGCGGTGCAGTGAGGTGCAGGGCCCCGCTGCCCACCCTTAGTTCAATTTTAGAGAATATGTTCATTTTGCAGATGATCACTCACTTACTAACAAATTGTGTTTCAATTTGTCTTTGGGTTTTCAGGAGCATGCATGGCATCATCCCAATCATCATCTTAGTTAATGATTTTGGGATGGAGTCACCAACTTGTTGGTGTGATTTGAAAACACCACTAAAGACATCCCACACTAACAAAAATCTTGGAATGAGATTTTATGCCTGCCAAAACTATAATACAGTCAACTTTATATTTGTTGTCATATTTGCATATCAATTTGCTGCTTGCGGGATGTATTTTATCATGTTAATTGGGAGTTCGCACTGTGTGTTGGGAGATGCGAGGTGTGAATGTTTTGTATGGGCGGATATACTTCATCTGCTAGTAGAGAATTTTCAAGCTAGAGATAATAAGGCTTGGAAGACATGGGATGATGTACTACATCGCGAGTATGACCTTCGGAAAAGGAAGGCTAAAGTCATAGAGATAGTGAAGAATCTGAAAAATGAAAAGCGAAAATTGTTGTGTTTGTACTGGATTCTCGCATTTGTAATAGTGTTTGCTTGGTCTGAATAAATTACATGTAAAAAGCACGTTTTATGGATTAGATGGGTTAGATTTTGGAAACAGCTTGTTAACCATGTTTTGATGAAAACTATGTAAATTGCATGTTGCTTAATCAACTTGTGCAATGAAAACAGATTGTGCACTAAAAAGTCTTCAATTGACTTTGTAAACTTTAGCCAAATCTGTTGTAGTTGACTATGTTGTAATTGTTTTGTTTTTTTTTTTTTTTGGCTGTGATTGTGCAAATTAGGTTTATGATTAAAAAAATTGTCCAGCCTTAGCAGTAGTTATTACCAAAGTTGCAACTGGGAGAAGTTAAGATGTTGACAAATTAAGATTTATGGTATGATCTGCTGCCTTGGCATTTCCTGATATGTTGACAAATTAGAAATTTTAAAGCTGCTCCAAAACCAAAAACTTCCTGATCTGCTGCTTTGGCATTTTTAATATTTAAAAATCCATTTCTACTGATTTCGAACGGCGCTTATCTTAGCTAAACTAAGATAGTTTTCAAAAGAATTGGCAGTCTAATCTTTTGCACGTTTTCATGCCTACTGCTTCCTCTACCAAATATCTCAACTCTAGAAGATTCACGTACAATGAGGTTCATAACAAGCATAGCTTGCCTATTGGCACATAAAAATAATTATGTGCAGAGACATGACAATATGCACCAAGATTAAACCAGAAAACTGCAGACATAATATCTTTTGCGTGCACTCGACTAAACATTTAAAAACACATCCAATAAAATGTGAGACAACAGGTACCAAAAGTACCAAAACTTGAAATCCGAAATCCATCTGGCATCCAAATTCATCAACTAAAAGACATTGACTGTGTCTTCCTGCAAATTGTAATGGAAGGTCTAAACCTTTTCAGCTTTGTTTCATGGGTATTAGTCTCCAAATTCAGGACCTAAATTTAAACTCTAGCCCTCTTGTTACTGCAACTCGATCGGACACTTGTACTGCTTGATATGCTCAGCCTTTGCAGGTGTACATTTTTACACATTTGCCATGGAACCATCTCTCACATACATCACAGCAAATCCAGAACTCGTCAGTGCCACAGTTATCCCCACAGGCCCCGCAAGTTGCACCCTGTTCATCATCCTCTTTTTCTTCCCCACTCTCATCCTCTTCTTTGGGTGGAGAGGACATAGTTTTCCCTTGGCCTGGAGCTCAAACTGCCGGGACTGCTAAAATCAACGTCAAAACAGAAAGCAGTGAGAACTTGATACAAAAGGAACCGTTGATAAAAAAAAAAAAAAAAAACCACACAATTTAGAATTTCTGTCAATTCAATTACTTTCTTACCGGCTTTCCGCTTCATTTGCTTTTGCTACTGTTGCTAATTCGTGCTAGCAGTCAAGGAGATCGAATGGGAGTTCCAAGAAGGCAAGCATTAAGATGCAAAATTTCTAGTTGTTCCAAAATCCAACTTATCCTGGAGGAATCAGCACCAACGAAATGCCAGGAGATGTTTCTTCTCATCACGATGGAGTTACAAAAAAAAATTTTCTTCCCCAAGAGCTTCAAAAATGTTTCTTCTCATTACCATGGAGTTACAAGTGTGAATCAATATAGTCACACATATGAAATAAAACAACTATAATTAGAACAAGTATAATTAAAGCAACTAGTATTATAAGACACAGTTAACCTCATTTCCTAGTGGAGTTGATTGTGTAAGAATGTTGTTTTGTGTCCCTATACCAACCCCATCATCAAATTGGGTGTCACCCAATTTTGTTTCATTTACCATGATTTTCCTACAAGTCTAATGTTCCAAAACAAAAATAGAGTATTATTAGAAGCATAATACTAACTATTGAAGGTGTACAAATTTCGACTCATATTACCGGTTTCTTTCTCTTTGTTGCCATCTTTTCCAAGGGTGGAACCTTCCTCTTATTTGGGGGTCTCCCTTTCCAGTGGACCACGTTGGGGCTTAGTATCTTCTTCTTCCCTTTTTCCAAGTCGACCTTTGGTTTGGCCTTCGTTTGTTCGAATGTCGACTCTAATGTTGAACCTTCACATTTTGAGTCAAACTCATCAACAACACGCAGGAATGCACTAACTTGGACATTTAAGTGCTTTCTCCAGCGATCCAAGACAAATACATATGGCAACACATTAAATTTCTTCAACTGACAAACTCATAGTGCATGCCTACATAAAATCCCCTCGTCTCAAATAGTGCACAGGTGCATTTTACCTTCAGCTCCTATTCGTTATAGTAAATTGAGAAATTTACTATTTTGATGTGGTCAGCAGTAGATATTTCATCCAACACATCGTATTTTAAAATGCACCCTTGTATACTTACCAACGACCAATTACAACACATTATGCCAAACAACTCCCTTTGGACCTCTTTGAACTTTGCATTTGTATATAAATTTTGAAACTACTTCTCAATCTTGAAGTGAGACACGCAGGGAATTGTTTGGATGATAAAATTGAAATCAGCAGTTGTCTCTATCTCGACCTTCTTTCTAAAAGCATTATCAAACTGGTCGACGAATTCCTTCAACGTGGTTATGATTCTGGAATGGACAGACCCGTCGAAAAATGCATTCATGCTTTCCAACCTTTGAGTCATGCTCATACCAGCCCAAAATACAATTTTCAAGTAAGCTGGAACCCAAAAAGACATTTTCTCATATAAGGATCGAAGCCATTTATTACTAACCAGATCGTACTTGGCAAGTATTTCACCCCAGCTCTCCTCAAATTTTGTGGCTTTAGGCACCTGACCATTCATGCAATCCAACCACATTTGGAATAACCACACAAAAGTAGGTGTGTTCTCGGTTGAAAGCAATTATGCCCCTAACAATATAGACTACCCATGATAATTAACACCAACAAATAAAGCAAAAGGCATCCCGTACCTATTTGTTAGGTAAATTGTATCGAAAGTTACAACATCTCTGAAATACTCGTAGGCCGCTCGACTCCGAGCATCAGCTCAAAACACATTCCGTAATCTTCCCTCGTCATCCACGTCCATGTTGGAAATGAAGCCATCAATCTTATCTCTCATTCTTTTGAAATATAGATGAAGTAATTTGCCACCTTCTTTACCCAACCTTAAATGTCTAGCCTTATCAATGAAATTCTAACAATCTTTCTCTTGAAAAGTAAGATTCTCAAAACCCCCCACATCAATGACAAGAGAATAAAAATTCTTGTTCATTCGTATACCGGCTCGATCATTCAGGTCGAGGATCTTTTGACTGTATTCATCTAGAAACTTGTGAGATCGCAATAGTCTAGTCTTCTTGGGGCTCACAGTTATGTGGTTGTGCACATTTTCAATAGTTGTGAAAACCCACTTGTCATTCTTGCTCAATGTCGCATTTACTCTAACCTTATAATCCGTTCTGGTTGTTGGTTGTGGCTTCGAGATATTACTGTTCTTAGGTTGGTACTTTCTGCCACGGGCACAACCAATGTTCACATACACAGGCCTCCCATCATCATCTCTACTAGTCCTCTGTATCCATACACCAAAACCCTCTTACTTTGCATATTGCTTATAGTAGATTGTCAGCTCCTTCACACTTTCAAATTCCATACCAGATCTTGATGCTTCAACTCGTACCTCATCATCTTGGACAACAATGGTACCCTTTAAATCTTCATTTATGTCGAAGACCATTTCTACTTTTATTCACATATGGATGGATTAGCATCAAAACAATATTACATAAACTATAATCAAGGCAAAGAAAACTATAATACCATTAGCATTATGAACACTTTCATCACTCATCCGTGATGTACTTCCAACATTTTGTTCAAATTCAGTAACAGTTGACATAGTTGACGCGAGGGGCGTTTCTTGCCCCAAGTCCTCTGCATTACTCGACGGAGGGTAGGGCATATAAGGTGGCATCTGCTCAAACATGCATGTTGTTAGGCAAAATAGAAGTTATGACTAAACTAAACAAATTAACATGTTAATTTATGAAATTTAAATTTTCAAACAAATATACCTGAAATGAATCATCCAATGGGTTAAAGTCTACCAGACTAATCGGCGAAAGGTAGCCCATATTTAATCAAAAGGATGTTGCAATTATGCACTTAGTTAGAATAATGGGCATGTCAAACAAACTTTATTAAAAAGTAAATTTGATCTCAACCTCACAAGGATGCTACAATTATTAGATTAGTTAAATCCATGAGCACATCAAACAATTTTTATTAAAAACTTGGGCAGGTCTAAATGAAATGAGAGGATGATAAATGAATGGAAGATGAATGAATGTTTATTTTAGACAAAAAACTACATGAAAGGAATTGATGCCTTGGTGACTACCAATGAACCTATAGGATTCCAAGTAAGATCATTTGCTGAAAACTATTTGACTAATGAATCCAGACTAGTTACTCTTGGCTCACCAGAAGAATGTGCCCTTGTCCTCGAGAGAGGACCTGAGCTATGGTTGTGATTGATGAGCAACCATATATGGTTAGTGTTTTCATTTCTACACCTGTTTGATCAAGTTGATTTGTTAATTTCAAATTTACATGGCCTTGATAGAAACTCAGGAAATTTTTTTTGCTAGATTCTAATTGCTTGCAGCTTGATGGTTATGCAAGTTAGTTATAACAGAAGTGAATTGAAAAGCATAGAAGATATTAACAAATAAAAGTAAAATAAAAATTATGCGGAATATTTATGCGTAGTAATTATGTAGGATAGAACCATATTCTTGTAATAATTAGATCAAAGGAATGTGAACTGTGAACCTATAAAAAAAACATATATATGACCACTTAGTTAGTGATTGAAGTATTTACACACCAAGACCTAGTGGCATTAGTCTCTTCAAGAGAAATAAATGAATGATCATTAATTCATTTTGGGCGCAAGACTTTTTTCTGTTAATGGTTGACCATATCCTCCTCCTGGGTGTTGTTGCTGTGGAAGATATTAAATAGAGCACTGAAAACTCATGTTCAATATTGGCATTGGAATGCATCCTTGCTCAATTTGATTTCTTTCTTAAGCATAGTCAATCTTCCATTAAACCATAAACTAGTAGAAATGGAGCACATAAAAATTTCTGGATGTGATATTCATTGTGCAGTTGTCATGGACTTTTGATAAGGAAGGCACAACACTAGAATGGCTTTGGAAGTGTCAACTGTCACCTAATAGTAAGGAAACTACGGCGGGGATATTGGACTTTCTCATGGATGCAAATATAAGGCTAAGTGTATCATTGTACATTTTGTTTTGCTGCTTTATAGACACTCAGTAAAGTTTCCATATGATCCCATCAGCCCTTTAGAGAGAGAAGCTCTCACCTCTCTCTAGAAAGCCAAACAGAAAACCTTCCTAGAGGGGGGTGGGAGCCTCAGCTCCTACCTCCCTTCTCTTTATTTTCATGTTTTCATGTTTGTTTTCCTGTTTTTCCAGTTTTTATTTTGTTGTCTTTTGAAGTTATGGTGGATTAAAGGGCGTCGAGTGCTTGTTTTCATAGCTATGGGGCCGTCCATCTGTAGCTAAAAAAGAAAAACACCTCCTGAGCGCAATCCAAAGGCATCGAGAAGAAGATGAGACGCGACTGCCAAACAAAGCCAGCGACAGCAACCCCAGTGAGTGGTGATGAAGCCAAGGAGGAGAGAGGTGGTGCGAGACGATGTCAATGGGAGATGCAGACGGCAACAGAGCTTGCTACTCTGTTTTGGTACGTGTATTCATGGGCTATCCCGAGGTCTCTGATAAGGAAGTTTATGGTTGTCCTGTTTCGGTGGTCTTTCAGCGTGATGGGTGAAAGGGTGAGAAGACGAGAATAGAGGCAAGGTGGTCTGGGCTGGGGCGAGATGACGTCAATGACTTATCGAGGCAAATGATTAGGGAGCTGGAGAAGTAGACTAAGGCGAGGTGAGGCTGCTCTGTTTTGGTACGAGTAGTGGGTCTGAGCTAAGGATGGTGGTCCTAGGCTGGGGCGAGATGACGTCCATGGGAGAGGCAGACGGTGACGGAGCTTGCTGCTCTATTTTGGTATGTGTGTTCATGGGCTACCTCTTGTTGGTTTCCGTGCATTCACCCGTGCTTCGTGGTGCTTTCTGTGCTTTGTGGTGGAGTGGTTGGCTCATGTGCAGAGTGGATACCCATGAAAGTGGATGCTGTCATGTGCAGAGTGAATGGGCAAAAGGAAGTGGGCAGATAGTGTAGAAAGTGGACGTTGCCGCGGGAGTTGTTTTATTATTGTAATGGGTAAAATCACATCATGACTGACAGTGGAGTTGTTTTATTAGTTTTTGTTGTAAGATGTAGTTAGGTTAAAATAAATAGAAATAGGCAAGATAGTCCCTCCTCCAATTGCGGAGGGTTGCGTCCCTCTCCTTCATTGAAGGAGGAGGGTTTGAGTCCTACTCCTCCTTTGGAGGGTGGGGTTTTGTATGGGTTTTTTTCAGACAAGTCGAGATGGACACCTCTGTTATTATAGAGTCTCACATCTTAGAATGGTCTTGTCACTGGAGAACTTATTGAAGTTTAGAAAATGTCTGGCACAATGAAATTTGTGTGCGGGGAGGCGTACAACAAATGAGTAGTTGGCTTATAATCGGGGTTTATTACCTATATGTATTAGTCACAGCTGTAACTTCCTTAAAAAAAAAAGTTTCCATATTTACTTTTTGTTGAGATTAGGGTAACTACCAAATAATGCAAAACTATTAAAAGAACGCAAGCAATTTACATGTTTATCTCAATACGAAGTATTTCTATTGGTGGAGACAAATCCATGAACCAAAAACATAGGGCAAGATAATGGTTAAGGAAAATCTCTCAAGACCAATATGAAACTGATCTTGTTCAACAAATCCTAAACGTGTTATTAAATTACTTGCCACTTTTATTTTATTATATTTTATTTTTAAGGTATTCTTTTGGAATTGAGATATATTTTATTTCTAAGGTATTCCAAAAGCATTATGTGTACAATCAACAAAGAATCATTCATGAATTATCTATCTTATAACATGGTCTATCATTAATCCCATGATGAAACATGCATGCACTCCTACTAGTACTTAATTTATAAGCAAAATTAAGGCGCTGGATGATAATATACTAGCTAGTATATATTGCCATGTATCAAAATAGAAGAAAGAAAATATATTGTAAGAAAGTAAACAGAAAAACAGAGTCTTGGAGAGGAAAATGATCAAAAACTTGTATTGTATTTCTTGTTTATCTTTACATGAATTAGACCTCTATTTATACACATACATTGATAGCTAACTAACATAACTGACTAGTACACATGTAACCCTACTGACTTGTATCATTTTTTACTTATAATTTAACACCATGATACAAATCAAGAAACACACACACAGAGCACACCCATTTATATAGATTTTATTTTTTCGTGCAGCAAGAGAATGATCATTATCAAGATCTATGTAAGAATGAATTTCAAATTTTAACCTCTCAAATAACAACCATTTTAAATATTTAAGCTCACTGCTCTTATATAACAACCACACTAAATATTTAATCTCACTGCTCATGTACATACGTACATTGTTGGTAGAAAAAGCTAATAAGTATTGCATTCCTTCATATTAAAAAATAATAGAAACCAAGCAAAAGTTGAGATTTTTATGTCACAATCCACAACCATTCAAACCTAACAGAAGCTTAGTAAAAGCTGAGATTTTTCTCCATGACCTAAGCTACCATACCAATCTCAAAAAACAGAAAAATCAAATCTTGATGTACACATGAAGAACATAATGTTATGGAAGGAAAAAATGGTACAATATTTACCTGCGAAGCTTCTCAATCCATTTGCTGAAACAAAGCTGTTGGAACTTGGCTGGTTTGGTCTGTTCAATCAACTCAAGGGAGTGGCGATGCTGGGTAAACGTAGGAGACACGAGAGGTGGCACTGAATAGAGAGTCGCCATCATGAGGTGGCTTTGGGAAGAGGAAAAAGACGCAGGTTTGTGGCAAGGAAGGAGGGTGGGTTTCAGGGGATGTTGACCTGGTTTGCTCTGTTCAACAAGCTCATGGGGAGTGACGATGCTGGGCTGACAGAGGAGCGACACAAGAGAAGGAGCTAACAAGAGACACGTCGTTGCCGAGAGGTGCTGGGTAGGTCATGAAGCAATCCGCGGGTTGCTGTCAAGGAAGGAGGGTGATTCGCGGAATAGGGATGAAAAATGAAACCATATTTCAAATTGATTGAAACGATACGTTTTGGTTTTAAAAAAAAAAAAGAAAAAAGAAAAAAAAAACACTAGAAGAAGCCACGTAATGAGTGCAATGTGTGCACTGCTACAATAGCTTCTATATAAAAGAACTCTTTTCAATTTTAGCCTTTTTTTTCGCCAATCTTAGTTTTGTGGATCTCATGTACTTTTACACCGAGGTTGCATTACTAATAAAAATCATGTCTTACTGAAAAAACAATCCACTTATAAATTGCAGACATTTTGGCCCAATTAAATAGTATGGACACAGTGACCAGCCCAACGGATCCGAAAAGGCTTTTTATAAACAGGAAGGGCTTTAAATTGTAGGGAAAAGAATAAAGTTTTTTGTTTCCAATTTCATAATTTATCTACTAAAATATCATATGTATTTTTTTGTCTATCTCTTAAATATGTAAAGAATACATATTTTCATTAATTAAAATTTATATTATCTCATCAATATTTCATTTTATTGATGTCATAAGAGTAAGTAGGTCTGGGTGGCGAGCTCCTACGTCCGATCGGCCTTGATATTCACCCATCCTCTCGGCCTAATATAATATATATATATAAATTAATAAATTTGTTTTAATAAAATAATGTAGTTTGTCTTCTGTTTTATATTAAAACACTCGCCCTCTCGTCGTTATCTCTCTCTATTTCATCCTATGGATGGTCGCCACTCTCTCTGTCTCTCTCACTCATAACCCTAGGTCTCTCTTCGTGGACAGATAATCCTAGGGCCAATTCGCCTCCCAACATTCAGATAGGGACACCTACTCACAACGGCACCAACTCACCCCCCACCCCCCATGCAAGGTGGGAGATGAGGTTGAGGGCTATCTACCCAAAAATTGTAGGGAACAGTCCTAAAAACAAGTAATGTTTAAATTAATCGTTACTTAAAAAAAGATACAAAAATTCAATGATGAGTAAACGAGATTGATGTATAATTTATAATCTTTCAAACTAAACATGGTGAACTTTCTCCATCACACAAGAAATAAAAGTGAAATATTACAGGTATAAAGAAATTTCATAGAAGTAAATTTAGAAATTGAATTTATTTTACATGATACCTTAAATATACTTATAATAAAAGTGATTTTATAATTTGATTTATCATATCAAATCACGTTAGTTTGTAAAATTTTTTTTTTATAATTTTTTTTTTTTTTTTGGCTAAAATATTTCTTAAAGGAAAAAAAAAATAATAAAATACAAACTTTTTAAACGACGTCAAAAACCAGAAATAGGAATTTTATGGACATAACAAATCTAGCACTGACAAAAAATGACCGTAAAAAATAAATCAGACAACTAAGCTGAAACACGACAGCGGCTAAACTACCACCCGACATTGCGATCATTGCGAGCGAAAGCTCCCACTATTTCCAGTCCACATCTGGTGCTGACCCTTTCAAACCTGCATACCACCCTGCCCATTCCCTTCACGCCACGTAAGCCAACAAATACCTCCCCGGAATTTCGATCCAATTTTCCACGACGTGGGAAGTCGTCATTGGTCTTCCCGTCCTCACACCCAAATACCGATTGCCTTGATTTATATCAACAGCCTGAAGCCCTCGGCTTTCCCTCAAAAGTGCCCTTTCCGCTTCGATCCGTGAACTTGTACAGAGAGGAGAGAGAGAGAGAGAATGGCGAGTGGGGGAGGAGGAGGGTACGGGGATGCGAACCAGAAGATAGACTACGTGTTCAAGGTGGTGCTGATAGGGGACTCGGCGGTGGGGAAGTCGCAGATACTGGCCCGGTTCGCAAGGAACGAGTTCAGCCTCGACTCCAAGGCCACCATCGGGGTCGAGTTCCAGACTCGCACCCTCGTTATCCAGCACAAGAGCGTCAAGGCCCAGATCTGGGACACAGCTGGCCAAGAACGGTGCTCATCAACTCTCTTTCTGCTACACACTTAGCTTTCAACTTTTCTTGCTAGCTTCATACGGTTCTCATTTAGTTCACTGATTTGTGCTCAAAGCTCGAGATCGATCTTTCTTTTGAGAAAACTAGCTAGCTAAATAAATAATTCACTGCCTTTTGAGGTTACTGATTTGTCAGGAAATGCAGTTCCAGTCTTCTCTCTATTTCCACGCCGAATTTTGATAAGTCAAACCAATGTCAATTTTACTCTGCATTGATTTGTTACTGATTCCTTTACAATTTAGAAAAAAGTTAGATTTCCGTATTTCAGTTGAAATTATTAGTTGAAGTTGTAATTTATGAAGTGCGCATGACTTGGATCAGGAATATGTCTCCTGGTATGATTGTATTAAAATGTTATCTTAGTTTTTTTATTCTTAGATCCAATCCATCAGAGTCAAGTCCTTTGAATGCTTGTCATGAGGTATAATTTCGATTTGGTAATTGATTGTTTGTGTAATCGTAGATGTATCTTGGAATAATGTGCGTTAAAAAACCAGTATGCGAAATGATTTGAAATCTTATTACCACTTGATCCAAATTTAGACAAGTCGGCGTTTCTTGAAACCATTGGTTTTGTGATAAAACCTCCTTTATTGGATGATGTTTGGAACTTTGGTCAGAAGGATAACTTCCAAGCCGTATGAGAGCTTACCCACCTCCCTTTCTCTTTAGAGTCTCCGTTTTATTGCCTGTCAAAATCTTTTATATTTTCTAAACATAAAATAAAAGAAAGAATATAAGAAGTTCGCACTTGAGAAATTTTGGTTTTAGAGAAGTCGGGTGTGCTTCAGTTGTAGTTGATAATGAGTACTTATATGATTATATTTAAATAATCTAATTGACTTCAAGAACATTCCCCTTTTTAAGGCAACTTATTATATCTGGAAATGGATCCACATCACAAGGATACAAACGTGTAGGTTTTTCTATTCAGCTTCTATATTCCTTTTTGGAAGATACAAGGTGAAAGTTCGAAACATGTTCAACGCTTGTAAAGATTGATATTTTATTTGCAGAGTAGTTCGTTTTTTGTCCAATATGAATGACGACTTGATCTTGTGTGTGGGTTCTTCCTTCTACAAGATTTTCCAAATGCCTGTCACTTGTATTATGGTGTGCTTTAAGAGTGTGATAAGAACACACTTGTTGAGGCAGTAGGGATATTACTGAGCCTTCATATAGCTTGGGATTTTATCATTCTACCCTTGGGTAAATGAGAGGGGCCCTTTGACAAATTTCTGTGGTATTTTGAGACCGTGTTTCCTTTTTAGTATCTCGAAGCTTAATTTTTTTTTAGTGATTAGGTTTTGTGTGGATTGTGATTGAATGATCTGTTAAGCCATTTGAAGTGAACTGTCTGCCTCAATGCTATCTATAATCCTCTGATATTGTTTTTTGGCTGATTGATCAGATACCGAGCAGTTACAAGTGCATATTACCGGGGTGCTGTTGGGGCAATGCTGGTTTACGACATAACCAAGCGCCAGACATTTGATCACATACCTCGTTGGCTGGAAGAGCTGCGTAGCCATGCAGACAAGAACATTGTCATCATTCTGATAGGGAACAAGAGCGATCTTGAGAATCAGCGTGCAGTCCCCACAGAGGATGCCAAAGAATTTGCTGAAAAGGAAGGACTGTTTTTCTTGGAGACATCGGCACTGGAAGCAACCAATGTTGAAACTGCCTTCTTGACTGTGTTGACAGAAATCTTCAACATTGTGAACAAGAAGAACCTAGTTGCAGACGAAAATCAAGGTAATGGGAACCCCGCATCCCTTTCCGGCAAAAAGATCATTATCCCAGGTCCCGCACAAGAGATCCCAGCTAAGAGCAGTATGTGCTGTAGATTAGCGTGATTTGATTGAATTGAAGTTTCAAAATACGTGAATCTTGGTCATATGTTCGTCATAGCAATTTTTTGAGGTGTGTTGTATTTCTTTTGTATATTTTCCAATGCTTCAGTTCCGTTTGTATGAGCAACTGGTTACTTGCATGTGATGAAATGGGAGTTCAGATTCTCTTTCTACCAATGTCAAACAGTCAAAGTCCACAAGAAATATTGCCCATCCTCCCAGAGAAATTTTGTCAATTGGGTTGATACCCAATTGCCTTCAATACTGTTTATTAAAATTCTGTACGGGTGGGATCCCAATTAATATTGATAATGTGATACACGGCACCGTGGTGGATGATATAACAACTTCTATATGATTACTCAGTACACTCCCTTTTTCGGACACTTTTGGTTACATAGAGCATATTCTGATGCACAAAGTCATTCTTCCACTCTTTAACTTTGAAGCAACAAGATTTTTCTAGTTTTTTTCTTTTGAGTACTTTTGAGAAACAAATTTTCATGTCCATGTACGCCTTCCGCCAGCGAGCTGGCCATCGAAAAACTTTTATAATATAAAACTTCGACCTAGACACATGCATGATCATGGTTTCTAGGAGTGCATAAAAGAGTAACTTTCAGCAAAACAAACCTGTAATTTCTTGTTCTTAAGAATCGCATTAACATGATATGGTAAGGAAAATTAAGAGTCCACACTGTCAAAAAAGAGTTCCTCTAAAGTAGCAAAACGAAGGACTCTGCCACACTAATCATGATAACATCCAAGATTGGATTAACTAATTATAATACAACACAAAAATATGTTTCTTGAAATTAGTTCAACTCTTGGTTGCAAGTATGCTACTCTCCATGTCCTCATTCCTTTCTATGTCATTCATGTCCTCTACTTCGACACCCTTAACATAAGATTTCTCTTCATGCACCAAAGAGCCGTTTTGAGCATCCATGTGTATTAAGAGCCTTTCTAGCAGTTCTTGGCACTCAATTGCATTGACCATTACAGATAAACTGGCCCTGCCCTTCCAGCATCCAATGGCTATTGTTGAGTCATCCACTTGGGTAGAATCTAATGAGGCTTTGCTACCTGCAGGGAAAAAAAAAAAAGAAATGTAAGATACTCAGGAGAATGGGAACTGATCATCTAGACAACATGGTAATGTATACCTTTGCTCAGAACTATAATACAGCAGCCTAGCATTAGGTTTGTTGCCTTCTGTCCAAACTCAGAATCAACAAAATCTGCAAATTTAATAGTTTTATATTGCAGAAGATGCTTGAAGTCCACTAGGGATGCATATAGTATCTGTTTGGTGACATAGGGAAGAATCAGTGGCAGTCCTTCGGAAGATATCCGGAACACACATGGTGCAGAGCTCCCTTCTCTGGATGATTGTCTTTCCTGTTTTTTGACACAGTGAAAAAAAACTCCAATTACACAAAAATAGCAGTTATCAGGGAACTTTATTCGTGTAATAAACTAGGATTAGACAGGAGTGCAGTTAAACTCATCACAAGCAAATAAAATGAAATTTGGCAATATGTACTTGTAAAAGAAAACCATTCATTAGTTGGTGGCATAAATATGAACGGGGGACCAGATCATGGACCGGATTCTCATTTATTTTTCCATGTCTTTGTTTTGATACTCCACCAATAAAACCCCCAACATAGGTGAAAGCAAATTTGATCACGGTTCAACTCCTGGTAGAAATTATAAGCAGGGTAGCAAGCGCTTATTGATTCTCTTCTCTCTTTTGGGGCTAAAATGAAACGTTTTCAGAATAAACTTTGACCATTTGTACTGTTAATCGTATTCCAACTAAACTTTGACTTATTAAATTGTAGCTGATATGTTATGTCCCGTCCAATGGCGCTATTCTTAACTTACAAGGTAGTTAATTCATACACAGGAATCAGGATTGACCCCCTCAAGAATAAAGATGGGGACAAGGAAACCTTTTATGAGCATGTTACTTTGAAATGGGAACTTAAACTAGGGCATCTAAATAATCGTGGTAACAATGACATAGAAATACTTACAAACATCTTCAGGCCGATGGACGTTATCTTAAGTTGCTGCCCTACTGAGAAATTCAGCTCAAGGACATCCTTAACTGACTTTGAAATATAGTATATCCTCTTCACATGGTTAGTATCGTTATTTCTCGTGACTAGGTGCCCATTTAACGGAAAGGTGCCATCAATACCATAGAATAACTTTATGCTATTGATGATGCCTTCATCTTTGAAGAAAACAACAGGGTCAACCCCTTTCCACTTGCCTTGAGTTTGCTTCTTTCTTTTACCTCCAGCTTTCTTCACATCAATTTCCTTATGATCAAGTGCTTGGGCTTCTTCAGAATTCTGCACTTCACTTGTAATGCAAAGATGAGGTTCCACAGCAGCCTCATCTGGTTCATCTGTACCAGCCTCTAAATTGGCTACTGAATGTTTCTCATCTGTGCCATCTCCTGAAATAACCTCCACCCCATTTGTATCTTCAGTAACCTGATTCAATTGTTTTGCAGACAACTCACTATCTACTTGCAGAGTATTTGGTTTCTCCTGCACAGCTGTGTACAAAAAAATATCAGTGTAATCATCTTGATGTGGAAGCCTAAAACAGAATGTAGAGAACAGGAATTACTCCAAAATGGATATAAATAATAAATTTAAAACTTTATTGCAAAAGCATATCATAAACATGATACATTTGCAAAAGGGTATCGAACCATTCATCTGATTTTCCAAAAATTTGACACTAGAAAAAAAATTATTACCCACAAAGAGAACACAGAACAGAGAAGACACAAAAAAGGGATTTATCTATGGATGTTTAGCACATGCATGCGGTCACTTTGGGTTTACCATGACCTATACCTTGAATGTCTTGGCTTCTCATGAGAAATATTATTAGTTAGATTAGATCTTAAGTTACCTGGCAGAGCGGAAAGTTTGTGGAAGACAGCAATAAAAAATGCTCCACTGTTTTGATCATGAGGCATTATCCTCATGCAACGTTCTAAAGGAAAATTACAAACTTCCTCGTCTAAATCATCAGCTACAGCTACAGGATCCCCTAACGGATGGAACAACCCATCTTTGGAATTTCCGTTACCACAATTCTCATGTTTTTCTCCCAATTCTGTATCAGGGTTATTCTCACTCCGCTCCACATAGATTCTGCCAGAAGGAAACATGCTAGGAACAATCACACTTCTGCGGTACTTAGGGACGTCTTTGTGGGAAACAAACCAGGTGCCCTTGTCACGCACCTGCATGTCCAAGAGAAGGAATCAAAAACCATATACTTGTATGCTGCATGTAGCCAGCTAAAGGTGTAATGCTGGAACTTATTCCACAAAGTTGACCAAAATTTTATATCATTGTCTTGCTACCAGGCAAGGTTAGCAATTTGTTGCTTTTGATTTGGATAGAGAATACCATTTTCCATGAAAATATCCAGTTTGAACCCAGACATCTGTCATGCACAGTGTCACTCACTACATACTCGCTATCATAGCATTAACTTTTTTCCTAATTTGAGAATACTTCAATTTATTTTAGAATAGATGACCCCATAAGCTAAAAGTAACAACTTCAGCGTTAAACCCCGATACACTCAATACAAACATTTTCCAGTCAAGAAATAAAGGTCCAAGTAGGAAAAATTGACAGGCATTGCGTCAATTCCCACCAAATAGTCAACTAAAAAGTGGCACCAAGTCCCGTTTCACCATTAATCAATAAGAGAAACAGCATTTTGACCTTAAGAGTGAAGCGGGAAAAAGGGTAATACGGGGTCCTCCCAATTTAATTAGAAAGGTAAGCTTCTATTGTGAGCCAAAGTCAGCTGTACCATTACTTTCATCTACAGGGTCATAATTTGATTTTGTTATATGTCCGGAGGTTCTGGTTGAACCAAACCCAAATATTAATTTCAACCAGTGTACTACTACTACTACTACAAGTAACAGACATTACTTTCTCTCCACTCCAAGTCTGAGATAGATATTTAAGATAACTTTCAGTATACACAAAAGTAATATAGCAATAGTGTCGACCAAAAAGAACAAAAAACTAGTACCCGCTTGGGTAGAACAGTAGATAATGTGATGGCTCAGGAACCAAACATTTTCAGTCCAATTTTCCTGGGGCTAACACAATGCACATAGTTTGCAGGTGACTGAGAGCAGCCATAGGGATTTTTCTTGCCTCATACACATCACCCATACCCCAGAGTAATTGTATTAGTAAAAAAAATGAAAAACCAGAATCTATACACCAAGAAATAACCTTCCATTTTTTGAGGCCTGGCCGACGAACAAGTTGGGGAAGCTCACAAGAGACGTCAACAAGTTCAAGAGACCCACCACACTTCCGCAAAATCTGTAGAAAATGAGCAATGGTGACCAAATTTATGTAAAGGAATAAACCTCCAGTTACCTCCAGTTGGTGCAGAGAAAGAAAGTTGCCACATCCATGAGGGCATAAGCATTAGAAGAAATGGAATCCAACCATTAAAAAATATGACAATAATATAAATTAAAGACTTAAGAAGAAAACAACTTGGTAAGATCAATTACCAACAAATTAAGCCAAAATTGACCCAAATTCGACACTTATGTTAAGGTAAAAGAAAATACAGTAGGAACAAAAAGTTGCAGGCATAAAATTCACATGCAAATTATCTCATATGTTATACAGCAACATGAGTTTAGGAAAACAGATTAGATCTTCTCAAGACACAAGGTGCTAACAATCTTAGAAAAGAATGAAAGTGAAAATTGAGATAGGATATTCCAAAATACTAAAAAGCAAGCTTCAAAATCAAATTGTCCAATCTGTTCTCCTCCATCTACTTATTTATACCAACTTTCTGAATTCTCAGTCAGTTAAAGTAAAAACCAGTTATTAAGAAATTTGGAAGTAGACAGGAAATCGAACACTTGCTGTTGTTACTCTTCAATTTACTGCTGAGGTGCCGTGAATCGTCTTGAGATAGGGGAGTTCCTTTAGGGATACAGGAAGGCAGTGCATGACAATCATTAGATGTAAAGTTGGTCACAAAATGAGCACAAACCTCATGTTTAGAGGAATGGTACATAAGTAAAATAATTTTTAAAGGGAAGAAAATGTTATAGTTGAAACAGAACTGGTCCATAATGGCTGCCATCATGAAGAGAATGGTCCATACATAAAATCATAATTATTCAAGAATCAAAATTGATTTGTTTTATATAGAGAATACGTTGTGAAAAACAGGCTTTACTTGTAAAAAAGGAATTGTGACCAACGTACTTCAGGATGTGGACATAGCATAAACATTCCAAGTCATGGAGAGATGAATAAGCTGGTGAGACACTATGTAGGATTTCATTAGGAGATCAGAAGCGGTGTAGGACACGTTTGTCAATGAACACATCTTGGCCTAATTGGGTGTCTTCATTCAAGGGAAGATTTTAAAGGAGCAGCCCAAGGGACCAGGACCACAAAATTTACTTGTCCATACGTAAGAATCTTTAGTCTTTTTTCTTTTTCTTTTTTTCAGATTAGGCATTTTCTTTTCTATAACCCGAGTGTACTTGGGTTGTGCCCCCAGCACTTAACAATAATATGTGGTATCTTTATTTATCCCAAAAAAAAAAAAAAAATTCTTTTGAGCCTATCAGCCTACTAGTTCTGTTCTACCTTTTCCTAATGCCATCTTTGAGTGATAAGACAGTTAAATATAGAAATAAAAAAAGAATCTCCTGTAGGCTGTTAAAATAGTGGATATGTTACTTGATATAGAGGTAGGGTTTGTGCACGTGCACACGAAAAATTGAGCAAGTTCATTGAACCATAGCTTCATTCACTAGCTGGATTCATGTAGAAAAATAATTGATAATTACCTCAGCAACCACAGCTTCATTCTCAACTGGATTCATTGAACAAGTTGAGTAAACCATTCTGGCACCAACTTTAAGCAAGGATAGACCTGCATAAACAACATAGTTTTTGTAAGTTTTGAATACTTTTTTCTTTATAAGTAAAAAGTTTATTGATCCACGTAAATAGGCAAATCCCGAGTACACAAGAAGTATACATAGAAGAGCCTAGATACCACACTACGTGGTACAGATAGTAGCGTACAAAACATTAAGACTTGTTCCATTCCACGCAATAGAAGAAGCCCAAAGCAACAAAGAATGAAAGAAAAAATCCCTAAAGCTGTCCGGAGAGCATTCCTTATCTTCAAAACATCGGCCATTTCTTTCGGTCCATGTGCACCACATTAAACATAAGGGTACCATCTTCCATACAGCAACGATCTGATGATTGCCCCGAATCCCTCACCAACAAGATAAAAGATCTCTCACCCTTTTAGGCATGACCCATGCAATACCGAGTCTCAAGAAGATCGCATCCCACAATACCTTGACTACTTCGCAATGAAGAAGGAGGTGATCCGTTGATTCACCGTTGCGTTTACACATATAGCACCAATCCATTATGTAGAGTCCACGTTTTCTTAGCTTGTCAATTGTTAAGATTTTGCCATGAGAGGCCACCCAGCCAAAGAAAGCAACTTTGGGGGGAACCTTGCTCCTCCAAATGCTCTTCCAAGGGAAGTCAATAAAGGAGTAGGTCGACAAAGCTTTGTGATAAGAACAAACTGAAAATTTCTTGTTCCTTGTGCCGATCCAGAGTAATCTGTCCTCCCTCCCTCCCCTTAGCTTCAACACATATAATACACGAAAAAAATAAGTGATGTCTCCCATCTCCCAATCCTGTGCAGCTCTAGTGAATCTAACTGACCAAGTAATGGAATCAATATTATTGCACATATTATCAGCCACTGAGGACCCTTGATCCAACGCAATCCTATAAAGAGAGGCAAAACCATTTTTCAAGGCCACGTCCCCGCACCAAATATCATGCCAAAACTGGATCTGTGTGCCCCTTCCCACCTCGAACCTGCAATTGTCAAGAAAGTCATCCCAGCCCTTTCGGATAAGTTTCCATACTCCCACGCCATTAGCCCCTCTGACTTCATTAGTGCACCAGCCTCCCCAGACACTCCCATATTTGGCCTCTAAAATATTTCTCCAAAGAGCATCTCCTTCAAGATGATATCGCCATAAACATTTGCCGAGAAGTGCCTTGTTGAAAGTTCTCAAATTTCATAGGCCCAACCCACCGCAAGACAACGGTGTGCATACTTTATCCCATTTGATCAAATGGAATTTCTTTGTATCCTCTATCCCTCCCCATTAAAATCATGAAAGATCTTCTCCAGTCTATTTGACACCCCTGCAGGCACCGGAAATAACGAGAGAAAATACGTTGGGAGATTAGATAACGTACACTTAATAAGTGTGGTTCTCCCTCCCCTAGACAAGTAAATTCTTTTCCATCCCGCCAGCTTGTCTTCAATTTTCTCAACAATCCCTTCCCACATTACCTTAGAATTATGAGGGGCTTCCAAAGGGAGTCCAAGGTACTTCATTAGCAAGGATGTGACCTTGCATTCCAAGATAGCAGCCACCTCCCCTAAGTTGTTGACTGAGCCGACGGGGACTACTTCCAACTTAGACAAATTCACCTTGAGACCAAAAGCAGCTTCAAAGCAAAGTAGAAGTGCTCTATGGGAACGAATCTAATCCAAGTCTGGGTCACAGAATATCAGCTTATCATCGGCAAAGAGAAGATAGGAAACCGTCACACTTCCATGGGTAGGAGCACCCACCGAGTACCCTGAGATGAACCCCCATCCACCACCCTGTCCATCATTCTACTTAGCACGTCCATGACAAGGATGAATAAGAGTGGAGATAGTGGATCCCCTTGTCGCAAATCCCGAGAGCTATTGAAGAAGCCTTCAAGAGTGCCGTTTACCAAGACAGAGAATCTGACTGTTGTGGTGCAATGCTTTATCCACTGACACCATCTTTCCCCAAAACCGTACCTGCCAAGGATGTATAACAAGAAATCCCAATTCACATGGTCAAATGCCTTTTCCATGTCTAATTTACACAAGATACCTGGAATACCGGCTCTAATTTTGCTTTCCAAGCATTCATTGGCAATGAGGACCGAGTCTAAAATTTGTCTTCCTCTTACAAAGGCATTTTGAGATGTCAAGATGATCTTCCACATGACCTCGCTCAGCCACTTTACTAAAACTTTAGAGATGATCTTGTAAGTTCCACTTACCAAGCTTATGGGGCGGAAATCATTATCTTCCACCGATCTCGCCTGCTTGGGGATAAGGGCGATGAAAGAGACATTAAGGCTCTTCTTGAATTTCATATAAGAATGAAATTCATTAAATACCCTCATAAGATCCTCCTTTACAATGTCCCAACAGGCAGAAAAAAAGCCATTGGAAAACCATTTGGTCTGGGGGCTTTATCTTCATTCATACTTTTTAACACGCCAAACACCTCGCCTTCTTCAAAAGGCCTCTCCAACCAAACCGCACTTGTGTGGTCGATGGAGTCAAAAGCTAGACCATCAACCTTTGGCTGCCATAGGTACTGCTCAATCAGAAGCTTATCATAAAAGTGAACAATGTGATCCTTAATAGCATCTCTATCCATTAGTACCCTGCCCTCCTCGTGAAGAACCTCTATAGCATTGTTTCTTCGATGGGAGTTTGCAACTATATGAAAAAACTTTGTGCACCTATCCCCTTCCTTCAACCAGAGAGCCCGTGATTTTTGCCTCCATGAGATTTCCTCCATAAGAGTGATTTTTTCCAGCTCGGTGA
The DNA here is from genome assembly GCA_011037825.1 of Carya cathayensis. NCBI lineage: Eukaryota > Viridiplantae > Streptophyta > Magnoliopsida > Fagales > Juglandaceae > Carya > Carya cathayensis. Next base: position 1,001,524 of record QGSO01000222.1, on the reverse strand, counting down.
CTACAGACATTTTTCTATCCCTATGATCAGCCAATAATGCCTCTTCAGCCTCTTGCTCATCAAATTTCCGCAGTTCCAAAAAAGTTTGTCCCGTTGTTCATTGATGTTCCCCAAAACTTCCAAGTTTCATTTTCTTAGATCATTCTTCAAGGTTTTGGGCTTCCTAGCTAAAACAAAGCTAGGAGTGTATGTGAGCTGGCAAGAAGCCCACCATTCACTGACTTTCTCAATGAATCCATCCACCTTCAGCCACATGTTCTCAAACTTAAAATCTCTTCCCCTCATGAAGGCCGCCATTGTCTAGTAGTATGGGAAAATAATCCGAGCAAAGCCGAAGTAGTCGTTTTTGGCATAAAGAGGGGGAAATGGGCCTCCCAGGAGGGAGAAACAATGAACCCATCCAACCTCGACCAAGCTCTTCCATTAGACCAAGTGAAGTCTCCCCCAGCTAGAGGGAGATCCACCAAATCTAGCTCAAATAAAAGGGCTGAGAAATCAGCCATAGTAGTACTCATGCTAGCAACCCCCAACCTCTCACTCGGAAAGCGAGTGATATTGAAATCACCCCCGATACTCCACGGGATCTCCCACCAACTACATAGTCCCGCTAACTCATCCCAGAGCATATTTCTACGGCTGTCATCGTTTGGTCCGTAAACACCTACGAATCCCCAACCAAAACCATCATCCACATTTGTGAAAGAACATGCGAGTGAAAATTCCCCTATGAATTCCTCTACAAATTTAACTACTCTCCCATCCCACATAACCAGGATACCCCCTGAAGCACCCTTTGAAGCTAGGGTGGTCCATCCTGCATAAGAGCAATTCCATAAACTTCTAATGATGTGCCTATCAATACGCTTTAATTTCGTCTCCTGCAAACAAATGACATCTGCTTTCCAAACCCGTAATAAATTCTTAATTCTGAGGCGCTTGTTCGGGTCATTCAAACCACGAACATTCCAAGTAAGAATCTTGGGCTTCATGGATCACCAAGACTCACCCTATCCTTTTGTCGTCCTCTATTCGCACTTCCTTCTCGTGCATCGTAATTGATGGAGCAGGCAAGTCTCTTAAGCTCCTTATCCTTCTTTACCGCTGATTTAGCGAGTAAAGGCTGACCTGTTTGTATTGCAATGAGTAAAGCTTGTAGCTGGTCCTCATAGCCTTCACAGGACATTCCCAGATAATGACTCATATCGTTAACCTTCTGAATGACCCAATCTGGCTGCAGGTCAACCCAAGGAGCTGCTGGTGGCAAGGAACAAAGAGGGCTTGGCACATCCCTCGCATCCAACTCCTTGCATACTAACTGTAATTCTTCCCCGTAATGTGCCCCTTCATCCGACAACCCCCCTTCCAGGGATGAGTCGTCCACTTCTTCCAAATCAATACAATATACCCTAGAGAGGGACTCGGAGAGGCAATAATTGAGGAGCATCGGGGTGTTCCCTAGTGGCTGGGCCTGTGGAAGAAAGGCCAACCATGGCAAGCAAGGAGGCCAGCAACCCAATCTATTGCACCGGCAAGAGGAAACTGACCTGGATGGTGGGTACATCCCTTGCGGCTTCAATAGGGATGATTGAGGGGGCCCCACTCAAATCCGACTGACCCAGAGTTGCCGCCGGCGGGTTCTGTGATGTCAGGACCAGAAGGACCACCGACGAGCTGCCTGTGTCATCCACCACCTTGCAACTGGGAGGAAACGCAGCTTGTGTGGAGCGTAACAGCAGCTTTCGATGCTCCCCACCCTCGTTGGAATGTTCGTCGGCAACCATTGGCACATTCTTTGCCAGCCCAGAAGTCGCCGACATAGCCGCCGATGGTGGAGGTTTCTCGTGCGAAGAGGCATGCCTCTATGTGAGAGAAGGCCTGTCTGAGGCCTGTCAAGTCGAGGGGCAGGTCGGGTTGGGCCTTGGGCTAACGGCCCGTACAGAAGGCCTTGGGTTAGGCTATGGGCTAACGGCCCATGCAGGAGGCCCTAAGGCCCGAGATAAGGGGCTACTGAGGCCCGCCTCAAATGGTGCCCTCAGTTGAGGGCTTACAGGCTTACTTCCAACGCCCAGCCCATGCGTCCCAGCAGGCCCACTGACCCCATTTAGCTCAATCCCATTTAACTCTGCTAGTGAGCACACAGATTGTTTTTTCCCTCCATCCAAATCGCCCAGTCCCATCACCATGCTTAATCCTTGGTCTACCTTTTGCATCAAAAATGAAACTTCTTCAAGGACTCCAGAAAAGTGAGCTCTGACAGCCCAAAAAACACCTTCAACATCTCCCAACTTTTTACCTCCATTAGAAGGCCCCCCCATTTCCACTGAGTATAGACTTTTTTTCCCATTTCCACTAGACAAAATAGAGGCGTATGATGCAGGAGCTTTCATTTCCTGCCCATGGCCAGAGCTCCTTCCCTTTCTGTGACAACCTTCTGATTGCTCCACCACATGTTCCGCCACCTTTAGGTGGTAAGCGAACCCCTCCCAGCCGCTACCCTTAGTGCCTTCCGGAATGATCAACGAGCCCCTTCTCCTACCATTGTTGAACTCTTCCAGCAATAGGTAACAACCCCTTGCATTTCTGTGGTGTTGTAACGTGAAGATCCCATTACCCATCCCCAACTCCTTAAATAAGACCTCACGCCGATGAGTATCAATGGCTTCTACCACCATTTTGACCAACCATGAAGCAGTGGCACCATTAATGTGTATGAACATAGCCATACGCCTATTTCTCTCCATAATATGATAGCTGTTGGCATCCACCTTCGAGAAAGAAAAAGTTTTTGATTCTACTGAAAAACGCCTGGTTTCATCCATCAAAACTAAGTAAAAAGTGTAGAATGCAAGAGTAGGAAAGAGGAGGATGAAAAGAACTAAGGGAGAGAAAAACAGAGGGAGAACATGCACCATCAATGAACCATCAAAAAACTTAAGTCTAAGCAACAACATGCATTGTAATGTAATGACTAAAAAAAAGAAGGGCGGGCTCTTGAAGAGATTAGCCTCTTATCAGCACCATGGGAACCTGTGACTTACTCGTAACAAAACATATAGTAGAGTTGTTTCTTGCCATATCCTTTTTTTTTTTTAAATGACAGGGGAACCGCCCCACGGCAGAGCCCTTAGGACTAACCCATGGAACCTAAACCCCCGGGGAGACTAATGCAGCAACCCACCACCATGGCCTCCCACTTAAATCGCAGTTTGATCCCAAGGGGAATCGAACCTGTGACATGGGGCTCATGCACACAAGTTTGCCCTTACCACTTGGGCTACACATGGGTGGGTTGATTCTTTCCATATCTCCCTTAGACACAAATTCACATCAACATTTCAAGAAAAACACCATTTTAGCTTAGGACAACATCCGAGTCTTTTTTTTTTTTTTTTTTAGTTGCAATTTCTGACAAGATTGGATCAAGATTTAAAACTAGTTTCATGGTGGTCCTCATACCAGTTTCATGACACTCCTAGTTATCCCCTTGCAGGTAAACTTTTTTTTTTATAAGTCTTGCAGGTAAACTTAAAGCTTTAAAGAATGATTTAAAGCTATGGAATACTCAATCTTTTTAAGACATAAGGGAACACAATAAATTCATGCTAGAGAAGATTCAAGAGTTAGAGTGGATACAAGAGAATAGGGCCCTCTCTTTAGAAGAGATATCTTGGAAGACAGAGTTGGTCTCAGAATTTGAACGGGTAATTTCTCTAGAGGAGATCTCTTGGCGCCAAAAATCAAGAGCACTATGGCTGAAAGGAGACCGAAGTACGAAATTCTTTCACAGAATAGCTAATTCCCATAGGAGAACCAATATCATTGAGATGCTAAATATCAATGGTGTAAATTGCATGGAGGCCCCCATGATTCGGGAACATGCTGTTGATTTTTTTGAACAGCTGCTTACAAAGCAAGAGGGGAGGAAGCCAAAGCTTGATGAACTTGGTTTTCAGTCTATTGAGCCGCAGCAAGCATCTTGGTTGGAGATGCCTTTTGAGGAGGCGGACGTCTATGGTGTATAAGAAAAATGGTCAAAGACAAAACACCAAGTCCGAACAATTTTTACATGAGATTTTTCCAAACATGTTGGGAGGTGGTGAAAGAGGATATAATGTGTGTTCCAAGAACTGTTCTCGGCTAGAAATTTTGAGAAAAATCTAAATGCCACTTTTATTGCTTTGATTCCTAAGAAGATTGGTGCATCGAAAGTAAAAGATTTCAGGCCATAAGCCTTGTCAATGGATAGGGCTGTAAATGAACCAGTCTGTTCGATAGCCCGCTCGGTACTCGCTCGGTTAAACTCGAATCGAACTCAACTTGTGAAAAAAAAAACTTGTTCATGAAAGCAGATACTTGCTCGATTTGTAAATGACACATACTCGACAAAACTCGACTCGACTCGATTCGGCTAAGACTCGTTTAGGCTCGCTCGTTTATGCTCGAGTCGACTCGTTGGCTCGACTCGATTAAAACTCATTCATATATTGATAGATATATAAATACACCTATGCATGTATATATGTATTAGCTAATAATATAAACATATCACTTTTATAATTAAATATATAATATGTATTCTAATTACTTATGTCTATATAGTGAATATACTTCATAGATATATTTTATAATTTGTATAATAATTAGTCAATAAAATTTAATAATTTCATATACTAGTATGTGGGAACCATATATGAAATAGATATATGTTATCATATTAAGTGTATGTATTAATAATATATGTAGGCATATAATATATTGTTATTTTAGATAAATATTAACTAGTTAGATATTAATTATTTATAAATTTTTTAAAATTTTATAATTTAATAGAGGTTCTACTTGTTAGTTGTATAAATTAAATATTAATTCTTTTTTATTTATTTAATTTATTAATTATTAAATCTTATTCCAAAAAAAACAATTCAAGCTCGAACTCAGATCGACTTGAACTCGTTTGTGGGACGAGCTCGAGCTCAAGCTCGAGTTGAGATTTTAACTTATCGAGTCGAGCTCGAACAAAGATTTAACAAAAATTTCGAGCTCGGGCTCGAGCTCGAGCTTGAGTATTTTGAGTCGAGCCGAGCTCGGCAAGCCAAAAACCGTCTCGGCTCAGCTCGATTACAGCCCTATGACAATGGGGTATACAAGATTATCTCCAAGGTGCTTGCTAATCATTTAGGGAAGGTATTGGGTAAGATCATTACTCAACCACAAAATGCATTTGTAAGGGATAGACAAATTTTGGATTCAGTTCTTATCGCCAATGAATGTTTGGATAGCAGAATAAAATCCAACATCAAAGGGATCCTGCGTAAGCTGAATATGGAGAAGGCCTATAACCATGTAAACTAGGATTTCCTACTTTATTTGCTAGGGAGATGCGGATTTGGGGAGAAGTGGTGTTCGTGGATCAGATGGTGCATCTCAACGGCAAGATTCTTAGTTTTGATAAATGGCAGTCCAGTTGGCTTCTTTAACAGTTCCCGAGGCTTAAGACAAGGGAATCCACTATCCCCCACTTCTCTTCATTATTATTATGGAGGCGTTGAGCCGGATGTTATTGGCTTTGGTTATGAATAGCTTTTTCACTTGCTTCTTGGTTGGCAACCCCAATAGGGGTCTTATTAACATTTCTTACTTGTTATTTGCATATGACACTTTAGTATTTTGTGAGGCAGACCAACACCAGGTACGGGCACTTAAGGCACTTCTACTCTACTTCGAAGTAGCTTCTAGTTTGAAAGTGAACTTTGATAAATCAGAACTAGTGCTAGCTAGGAGTGTTAGCAACATTCGGCAATTGGCTAACACGCTTGGATGTAAGGTTTCCTCTCTTCCCATGGAATACCTTGGTCTTCCGCTGGGGGCTGCCCCAAGGGCTATTTCAATATGGGACTTAGTGATCAAGAAGATAAAAAGAAGATTGGCAGGGTGAAAGAGGTTGTATTTGTCGAAAGGTAGCCAAGTTACCTTAATTAAGAGTACTATTTCTTACTTACCAACATATTTTCTATCTTTTTCCCAATTCCAGCTAGCGTGGCAGCCCGGATTGATAAACTTTACCTTGATTTCTTATGAAGCGGCATGGGAGATAAATTCAAATTCCATCTAGTCAGTTGGGACAACGTATGCACTCCTATTTCCTCTTATGGGTTGGGAATTAGAAATTTGAAAATTTTCAATTGGGCCTTACTGGGAAAATGGTTATGGAGATATACTATGGAGCCGGAAGCCCTATGGAAGTTGGTGGTTGATTGCAAATATGGAAGTTTTTGGGGTGATCTGTGTACTAGAGGGGTGAATGGGGTGAATGGGGTTTATGAGTGGGAGTGTGGAAGCAGATTAGGTAAGGGTGGGGGGGTCTTCACTCACCATACCAAACTTGGGGTGGGAGTGGGCTCCAAAATAAAATTTTGGAGTGACATATGGTGTGGAAATAATGCCCTTAAGGACTCATTTCCTTCAGTTTTTTAGGTTGCATGTAAACAAGAAGGTTCAGTGGCGGACCTCATGGTACTAGCGAGCGACCAAGTCCATGGAATATCACCTTTAGTAGGGCAGCACAAGATTGGGAAGTTGGCAGCTTCGAGGACTCCGTGAAACCAAATGGACAATGACCTGACAGGTTGTGGTGGGTACCAACAGGTAAGGGTACATTCTTAGTTCGTTCCTTCTAAAGTCCCTCACACATGCCGAATAATCAATTCCCATTGAGAAGAATTTGGCAAAATAAAGCCCCCCCCCAAAAGCGGCTTTCTTTATTTGGATAGCTTCCATGGGTAAGATTTTAACAACAGATAACCTGAGGAAGAACAGGGTGATTATATTAGATTGGTACTGCATGTGTAAGAAATCCGGGGAGACGGTGGATCATCTATTACTACATTGTGAGATTGCCCAAGCGTTGTGGTTTGAAGTGTTTGGCCGCATAGAGTTAGCTTGGGTAATGCCCACTACTGTTGTTGAGCTTTTGGCGAACTAGATACTTCCAGGAGGTGTTCCACAAATCAAAGTCGTGCGGAAGATGGTCCCGATTTGTATTATGTGGTGCCTATGGCAGGAGCATAATGACAAGACATTTGAAGATAAGGAGCGGACACTAGAGGAACTTAGAACTCTCTTTTTTAGAACTTTATTTCTATGGGCCATTGCGGGCATCGATTTTCATGATTTTCTTGTTGCTAGCACTATGACGTAAATAGGTCTTATCTCTTATATACCTCCTTGTGTACTTGGGCTATGCCTATCATTAATAAAATCGTTTACTTAAAAAAAAAAATTTAAAACTAAATAAGTGAGCCAAAAAGATAGGTGATTCACAAAGTCACTGCTCAAACCAGTTTGATCATAAATACATACTATAATAAAATAGAATTAAAATACCATAAATATACAAGTATGGTATAAGTTAGACTGAAATATACTTTTGGTCCTTCATCAGGGGNGGGGGGGGGGGGGGGAGTTTCTGATGCAGCAAAAGGAAAATAGTACCTGTGCAGTGAAATGGCCACATTGCCATACCATGTCAACAATTGAAAATTATATTAAATTATTTGCTTACCTTAAAAAAAAAAAAAAAATGTCTATCTTCCTCTCCGTCTCCCTCTCCTCCATTCCAAATCCCACCAGAGCCACCATCATCATTAACTTTCATTCCATCACATGTTCATAAAATATAACTTAAGAAAATGGATCCAATTGGACACTATGAATTTTTTTTTTCAGTTAATAAGAGAATTTTATTCCAAGTAAATAGGCACAGCCCAAGTACACAAGAAGTATACACACTGTGAAAATTTTAAAATGAAAATTTAAACTTCAGGCCGCTACTGAGTTAGGAAAAAAGGCTTCCAGCCCATCTAACATGATGGAGTCCACCTAGATGAGTAAAGTTATTAAAAAATATGCACAAATATATCTAGTCATTGTTAATAAGCATAATCAGCTAGTTAGTACAACAAAATAAAACTCAAAAAGACTAAAAAATCATATAATCCAAACAAGCATTGTGGCATACAATAAAGAGGATTTCTGATTTAAAGTTTTCCATCAAAGGTTACCTCGAATGGCAATCTGAACTTGGAGATTATGGAGCCCATTGCCCAATCCCGGACTCCTATACTAAGAAAATAAAATCTTATCCACCACGAAAGAAAGGTAAAAACAGAAATGGAGTTATAAAATTCAAGAAACAAAGAAACAAAAGGTAGATAAAGGGAAAAACACACGACCATTTCCTCCAGATATCGGGAGCCTTGCGAAGGGTACCATCTCCACTGCAGGGAACATCACATAAGACACGATCAAAGATAAGTTGACTAACACTCGGATGAAATCCCATTGTATTTTCAGAAGAACTAGAGCAATTTCTGTTGGAACGGCAGCCAGGAAAATGTTGAGCTTCATGATTTGTGACTATCAGATTGGCAGTGCACATTCTTTTTGTTTGGTGGATGAGAAGATTACATCTTTGGACGTCAAGATCGTTTGCAACAACCTGAGAGAATGAAGAAATCAATTTCAAAACCAGAATTAGCAGAGCAAGAAGAAGTTCAAATTTTTTTTATCAGCAAAACAAGGACTTTATTTAGAATAAAACAGGCATAGCTCAAGGACTTCATTGAGAAGTTCAAATTGTATCAACAGACCAAGATAGCCAAGCTAAATAAAAAGAGCACAGACTATACAAATATAAAATCAGTAGTAAACAGTATAAAATGGGAATGATTAAAGGATACAAACCAATCCATCAGGCAGTGATCCTTCTTTGGCTGATCGGTGTATAATCTCAAGCAGTTGGAATGTTTTTGATCCTGGTGCAGCACACACTAAGCAAAAGCAAATAATCGGTCAGAAAACACTTGGTTAAATATCCCGATTTTCTTACATGTCAAATGGGTTTTCAATTATTTTTTCCCTGCAACTTTAACAACCATTTGATTAATGCGAAGACAAAGATGAAGCAGCAGTAATCAAATAACTTGGTTAAAAAGATTTTCGAAAATAAGATATTACAAGACAAAGGAAGGTTTAAAGAGAATTTTTTTAATGCACAATAAGTTGCTTACTGTCGAGTACAAAATGATATGAGTGTACATCCAGGAAGAGAGGAGGCACCTGCATCACAAGTAAATATATAACCATTAAGGAAATAAATGCATCCAAAATGCAGAGAGATTTTTAAAATCTTTTACAAACATCAGTACATAAACTTCAGGAGTGACAGAGTGTGTATAATGTTGGCTTACCATGCTGACAGCCTCCTGTCTTGTGATATTTCCAATTTCATTTTCAAGCTTTAAGAACTCATGGAACCTGGAAAATTCACATATCATAGCAGAATGTGAACAGACATACGGGCTGAAATCCAGGATAAAAAGCAGGTACATATTGCATATAGTCAGAAGTCTTTTATTCTTCTAAACTCTTTGTTGTCTTCATTGTGCTCGCTAGAATGGATAGGTAAACTCTTAAATTCTTTGTTTTTCTAAAATTTTGGGTAAGCATCTCTCTTTGTTATCTTCTAAAATCTTTATTCTTGTTATCCCTCCCATTTTCTTCACTCTTAAGATCATATAGTGTGTGTACTAACGCCCTCCTAGGATTTATATCGTTGGCTTGATGATGCAACTTCCTATATAGATGATTCTACGTGCTCTTTTACTTGTGTGTTAGCATTTGAGAAATAAGTGTTTTGACTTATGTGTTTTACCTTATTTAAAAGATGCATGCTATGATGCCCTTGTTGTTTTATATCATCATGGGTGTTATATTCCTGCATTTCACCCTTCTTCACACAGTGGCATTGGTAAATGAGGGGTAAAACTCACCCCTCCTTTTCCTATTATCCCCTTAAATGGCCCATATTCACTGAACCACAGCCACGACAATAGTTGTAGCCTGTAGGACAAAGAAAGTTAGCTTATTGGAAGGATTCCCAAGCTAGAGCAAATGTTTGGTTTGGGGAATAGTCTCTTAAACTTCTTCTCTATGTTTGGTTCAACTTAATATGGTTGGTCTAGAATTCGAACACTTACAACGGGGTATATGTTACTATATGAATATTTACTTCTGCATAGTTTTATCTAGTTTGATGGGAATGACATTAAATGCGTGATTATATGATAAATGAAAAAAATACGAGAATTTCAGAATGGTCATCCCTTTAACCTTGATGATCCCTCAATAAGGGATCACAACTAAGGTATTATTACATTAACTTTTTAGTGGCATCTTCAAACCTTGACTTTAGTTGGGTTCCATTTGGGGTCACCACAAAAATTCTGGAATCAAATTTAATATATAAGGTATGCGACACAACCGGCAATCTACACATGCAATTTACTCAGTTACACTAACATATATCATCACACAAAGCATGATTGACCTCTCAAGTGTTTGGTTCTTCCTCAATTGCATGCGGGAAAAATTTGAATGCCAAGCGAGATTCTCAGGGTACCAAGGCAATGGTCTAATAGCCTCCGCTTCACCATCAGTGACCTTAAAACAATAAAAGCGAAAGAAACACAAGAGCTTGTCACAAATAATGAACAATGCCGGCATCAAGATCATAACTAAACTACAATTGCCAAGTTAATTATGTATCTTACCTCAGCCTGAAGAGATTTCATGAAGTCATTCTCTAACTGTGATCGAATGTCGGAACAAAACTGGCTACTGCAAAAAATGAAAGTACAAAATATATGTCATCGTCAAATTAAATCTATTGGAATCTTGGGAAATAAAATACAATTCCAAATATATTTTAAATTGCACAGAAAAAGGGAAAAGGCCAGTTTCTGATTGTTTCAATTTCATTAGTCACAGAAGTCCCCATGCCATTAGCACCTATGAATTTCAAGGATTATATTTTCTGTAATAGGGAAGTTTATCTTCTACGGCAAAGAATTGAGGAAATACCCGACAATCCATAAGCCACTCTTCTATTATATAATATATATCTTATTATATATTTTTATATATTTCTTTTAAAAGGGAGAGGGAAAATATTTTTACCTAAAGTTTACGCTTTGAAGGGTTTAAGTGGAAGTTGGTTGCTTACATTCGTTACCGCCTACTTGTTTTTGGCTCCTTCCAAACATTTTCTACAATTCATTCTTTCTACTAAAACAAATGCTTAAAAGAGCACAGCTAGACGTCTACAGGAGTTCCATCTCTCCATTTTCTGATAAAATCACGCCAAAGGCCATTTCAATAGAATAGGATATCAAAACGCGCCAATTGTAACATTACCTTGAATTGATTCTAAAAGCAGCAGGCAATGGTTTTCGAAGAACTTGCATGAAGGAGTCCCACTCCTCAGGGGACACAATCCCTTGCTCCTAATATCACCAAAAGAAGTAAAAAAACCACAAGTTCGTATTCCCACAAAAAAAGAAGAACATTAATAATATAGCAAAGAAGAACTTTAATAATATAGCATAATATTCTGAACTCAATTGAGTAAGTATAATATCAAATGGGCAAAATAATCCATGAACACACCAAAAAATAAAGAACAAAATTCATACATGAGATAACAGCCAGAACCCGTTTGAGTGTGTGAGAAATACTCATCAAGTCTATAGAGTAAAAGTACCTTATAGTATTCATCAAAGGCAGGGTTTTGGGTGGCGAAGGGCTGCCAATACGAATTCTCATTATTGCTGCTGCTGCTGTTGCTGTTGTTGTTTTCAGAGGAAGGATCGGATTTGGGGCGCTTCCAAACGTTCTCTCTGTTCTCCTTAAAATGCCTTCTCTGGGTACGAGATCTTCCTCTACCTCCCATTTTCGACACACTGCGTTACTGCTGCTGGCTTTGTGAAAAGAACTGCGTTGTGGAGCAGTGGTCGTAAACAAGAACTGGGTTGGAGTTGGAGTCGGATCTTCGCACTCGACTCTCGAGTCAGTCTTCTGCTCCCATCTTATTGGTAAATGTGAGCTTCGCTAGGTTTGAGTTAGGCTTTGGTTTGGTTGGGCTTAGTTGAAGAACCATAACCCAAACGATGCCTACAATAGAAGTCTTGGGCCAACCCAGCGCCATTAATCTAGCCCTTGATATATACCATATTGAAAAAGCAGTAGAGTAACATGCGTGGCCGATAATTAGAAAGTAGAATACGTGTGACGTTCTTTAAATTCTATACGAATATAATACAAAATTAGTGAGGTTAAGACTGATATAATTGAATTTAAATCAAAACGGGTTGATCTGTTAAAATATAATTAATAAACAGATCAACTCGCTTAATTCAAAATTAATCCGTAATAACTTGTTTAAATTTTATTTTAAAATTATAATTTTATTATTGTTGGATTGTGATATTAATTTTTTTTAACATGCTTGTATTTTTATTTTTTTATAAGATTATATTATTATTGTTGGAATTAGGGGTGTAAATCGGTCTGGTTTGGTCCGAGGGGTGATGGACCGAAATTTCCAGTCCTTAATTTTCCGCAAACCGAACATTCATAGAAATCGGTCTGGTCGATCTATTCGATCTGGTCTAATTATTTTCTTAAATTTTTTCTTATTTTTTTTCAAATAAAGTAATAAAAAAAGTATTTAAATTACTAAATTAAAATGAAATGAATTATTAATCTAAATTATGTAACTACCTCATTAAAAAAATATTTTATATGGTCAATGATAATAAATTATATGAAAATTACAAAATTTACTTATATAATTACTATATAAAAATAAGATATTAAATTATTAAAAATGTTTTTTTTTTTTAAAAAAAAAAAAAATATATATATATATATATGATTTTGGTCCATTCGGTCTGATCCAATCCAATTCAAAATTTATAAACCCTGAGACTGGACCGAGTGGTCTCAGCCCACAATTTATGGGATCGAGACTGACCAGTCTAAAGTTTGTTCCGATCCAGTCCAGTCGATTTTTTCGATCCAGACCGACCGGCTTATACCCCTAGTTGGAATTGTAATTCTAGGTCTATGCTCATTTTGGTTATTGTTGGGTTTGTAATATTGATTTTAATATATATTAAAATTTTAAAAATATTGATAGTTTTTATTAATAGTTAGTCTTATTATTTTCTTTGGAGATATCGTGGGTCATGTTTAAAAACATAATTTTTTTTTATTAATTGATTTTTATATATATTCGACCTGCTGGAATTATAAGATTGCTTCTGGGGTAAAACATCTTATGTTTATTCCACTTTTTGTACCAATTTTCATATATATGTCAAACGGTAAAACATAAATTTTGGAACTTCGATACGGAATTAGCATGAATCAACCAACATGTATTTTCTATTTTCATTACAATTTCACAATACAATTGTCTTAATTAATTTCTTGGGTTAATTGCACTTTGCCCCTCGAACTTTCACTCAATTTATAATGTGCCTCCAAAACTAATAATTACATCAAAGTGGATCCACTAACTTTCAAAATTTCTCAATCCTCCATTTCCTTCTACAACAGCATTAAATTATACAGAAATATCCTCCACATGCAGCTCACATGCATCTCCTTCACTACAAAGATAAAATCACCCCTCACTGAAGGAGAAATTTGCGCACCGATATTAATATGTAAGACATATGTTTAACGAAACGATGTGAATTGAAGACGAAAATAATTTTCATGAGATAGGAGATTTTCTTCTTCTCTCAAAAGTTTTTTTATATTTTTTTTTAAATAAAAAAGATCATTGGTGTGCAAATTGGTGCACAAACTTGCTTGTACCTAGCAAAGCTCAATTCGAAAATACCTAAATGCAAAATTCAAAAACCCTAAGCTTGCAAAACTCAGAAACCCTAAGTCAAAAACCATTTACTTCCTCTAGACCAGACAATCAATCAATTGTTGTTCTCATTGGTATTTCATTTGTCTTCGCACCAATCTGAGTGGCTTCAAACATTTTCGTTCATCTTCATCAAGTTGCTCTCTGTCTTCTTTGCACAGTGGGTGTCACAGAAATGAGTCCATCTTTATCTTCATCGAATTTGTATGTTCTTCATGTAAAAATGAGTAATTTGGCATGGCAAATGTTTCGATTTTGGAGATCTTTGTGTCCAATGTTGCACGTGGATAGGTCAAATGTTGTATACTTCCTAATATGACGCTAATGTATTGCTAAGTGACTTTAGTGGTCCCAGTTTGAGAACACAATAACATGGGGGTGTTTTGTTGTTGGGTTGTGACAAAGGTGGTCTCTTGCATAGGAAAATGCACAAATTTATCTGTTTGGTCCAATAATTTACTTTTGTTTACTTTATGTTTGGTCTAATAATTACAGTTCATGACTAATTTAATTGACAATATTTTATAAGATGGTTACGAGGAATTTGCTATTTCAAGTCCATCATGGTGGGGTAATTAAAAGGCGGCAGAATATGGAATATATTATTGGTAAGACTGATATGTACCATGAACCATATGATGAGGATCAACTTTCATGGATTGAGATACAGACGATTGTAACCAAGTATGGTTACAATCCAAGTGATCTAGTATACTATAGACAACCTGGCTTAGGGATGCATAATGGTCTTAAATTCCTTAAATATGACCATGATGTGTTGTCTATGGTGGCTGCACTTCAGGGTCAATAAGTAGTTAATTTGTATCTTGTGTCTCATTTTCGAACTTCAGTGCACCAGCTTTATTTGCATGATCATCACATCGAGGATAATGTGAGTGAGGATGAGGAGGAAGCAGAAGCACGTCGCCTTCAACTTAATGATTCATTTTGTAACGAAGTGTTGAGTAGTGAGGATGAGTTGTATGACATTGATGTCAGCACATTGGGAATATTGAAGTCGAAGTCAACGCTTGCAAGACCAGTGTTCACTGGTGTTGATGGTCAAGTGCCACTTGATGATAAAGAGCCACAATCTCCCTCAAATGCTGAGGATGAAGAGGATGAAAGGAATCATTTGCCACCTGGAACGGGGAATGAAAAAAGTGGTCCAAGATGGGCAGAGGAGGATGACAATGGTATAAAATACTCATTTATTTTCTTATTTATTATTTTAGTATTCATTTTTCTAAAGCTACTAAACAGTGCTTGGTTTCACAATTAGCAGGTAACTTATCTGATATGGCACCAGATGATGTCCTTAATCTCTTGTTTATAGTGGCAAAGAAGGACATCGTGATTTTAGGTTCCCTGAATTTCAACATGTTGACTTGGAGAAACCAAAAATATCTGTTGGAATGAAATTTTGATCTACAACACAGTTTAGAGAGATAGTAAGTAGGTTCAACCTAAATATTGGTAAGTTTATAAAGTTTGCAAAGAATGATGGGGATAGGGTTACAATTGTCTGCAATACCCCTAAATGTTCTTACTGGGTTTATAAGTCTTGGATTAGAGGACAACAGACTTTCCAGATAAAGTCTATGAATCAAAGACATAAGTGTAGCAGGAGTTATGAGAACTCTATTGTCACATCATCCTGGATTGCAGATAAGCTGATGACACTGTTTATGAGCCAACCTAATCTGCCTATTCATGCACTTGCTAATGAGATTAAGAGAAAGTGGGGAGTGGAAGCTCCTAAAATGTAGTTGTATTGTGTTCGAACGAAGGCTCAGTTTATCATATTTGGCAGCCATAAAGAATAGTATGCCACGGTATGGGACTATTATGAAACCCTTAAACAAAAGAACCAAGGTAGTTGTTTGTTAGTTAAAGTGGAATGAATAACTCCTGAGTTACCTCCTATTTTTCAAAGGATGTATGTAGGATTGCCAGCCTATAGAGAGGGTTTTAAGGCTAGTTGTAAACCATTTATTGGTTCGAACGATTGTTTCCTAAAAGGACCATTTAAGTGGCAGCTCTTATGTTTTGTTAGTAGGGTTGCCAATGATAACATGTTCCCCATTGCCATAGCCATTGTGGAGGCAAAGTTAAAGGATAGTTGGGGATAGTTTATTGAAACACTTATATTTGATCTTGGACAGCAAACTGAAGGCGGGTGGACATTTATCAATGACAGGTAAAAAGTAATTTTGTAAATCTCTCAATATATACTATTAAGTCAACCTATTAATTGAGCCACTCATCTAATATTTTTTGTAGGGTTTAAAGCTAGTAATGGAGGAGTTGATGTCTTACAATAACAATCGTATTTGTGTAAGGCATTTATATACCAATTTTCGAGATGTTGGCCATAGGGGTGTGGCTTTGAAAGAGAAATTGTAACAAGCAGCCACAACATACAGCAAAAGGGACTTCGAGAGAGCTATGGAGGAATTGAAAGCCCTTAGTGAGCCTGCATATGACTACCTGAAAGTCATAAACCCATCACAATGGTCTAGAGCATGGTTTAACACATTTTGTAAATCTGACCTAGTAGTGAATAATCTCAGTGAATGTTTCAACGCGTATATTCTGCAAGCACGAGATAAGCCAATTGTGACTATGCTGGAGACCATACGGAAGAAACTGATGAGGCGGTATCAGTTGAAAATGGAAGTAATTGGTAAATGGGAGAACACAATAACACATTGAATAGTTGCAAAGCTTGAACTTATGCATGACCTGTCCATCTATTGTACTCCAACGTATGCAGGAGGTGGTCAGTTTGAGGTCAACAATGCTATTAGGCAATATGTGGTTGATTTGGGTAAGAGGACCTGCTCATGTTTGAGATGGGACATGACATGTATTCTATGCCCTCATGCATATACATGTATTGTGTATTTTGACCAAGACCCCAAGGGATATGTGCACCATTACTATAGTGTGGAGATGTGGAGAGCAACATACGAGCCATTAATTTACCCTATGCCTAATGAGGATCAATGGCTCACTACAACATATGAGAAGCCCACTGCTCTTGAGGTTATTAAACAACCCGGGAGGCCAAAGAAATATTGAACAATAAATAAGGACGATCAATAAAGAGCAAACAAATTGAGAAAAACTGGTGTGTATATGACCTGTTTGAAGTGTAAGTAAGCTAGTCACAAAAGAAGAAAATGTCAGCGTGGGAATGCATGCACGCCCTTCTTCACTTCTCTAGTAGGATTTCAAGATGCTTCATTTCCAAATGAACTAATTGGTGACTAATTCTTCCTAATTTACTATACAGTATTCATTTACATATATGTGAAGAATGTTCATTTACATTTAAATGTACTACTAGGTCATTTCACAATCTCCATTGTTAGAGCCTTCACAGCCAACAACCCAGTCTAGGAAAACTAAGCACACTCCATCGTCGTCACCTTCGCAAGCAACATGGCAAACAAGTCCAACAGTGTAGAATCCCCTATCAAAACCTTTGCAGGTAGCATGGCAAACAAGTCCAACAGGCCAAATTAATCAACTACAAGCCAATATGGGTCGTGTGCCAAAGTTGATTGCCAAACGACCACCCAGAAGGCGATCTGCAAGACTTGAGGGCCACCACTCACAGACTAGTACACAGCCACTCGTGTTTGTGGACTTAGACGTTGATACAAGTAATGCAGCACAAGGAAGACTGTGTTCTTGGGATCATCCTGAAGGGGAGGCATGCAATTCAAAGTTGGTAAATTGCCACCCAATACCCAAGTGCCTATTGCCAAGGCTAATGCATCAATGCAAAAATAGAAGGGTGTAGAGTCATCTTCACTTATGGAGAGGATGAACCAAAATCAAAAGGGGAAAAGGAAGAGTCAAACTAGAAATATTGACTACTGGTGTAATAGTGTAGTTAGGGTTTTATAGTATTACTGGTATTAGAAAATTTTTTGTTGTAATCTTCCAAAACCAGTGCATTTTTGATTTTATGGTGTTATGGTGACAATCTAATTGAGGGATTTTGATATGTATGGTGACATTATTATTAATCATTATTACCACCACTTGACTACTATGTACCAAGGTTTTTTGGATAGAGAACAACCTACTCTTGCTATGTGTGATCTTTAATTTACCATATTTATTCTATATGATAAAAGTATGAAATAAATACTTTGAAGAGTCTGACCTAATAGTCACCAACAGAACACAGTAAGTTGTTGCCAAAAAATTCAATATATAACCAAATTACATACAACAACCAAAGTCAACACAACAAGTGATGTCCATCACCAAGTTAGCCCCTAATTATGACTTTTCAATCTTCAACTCACGACACCGTATCTGGAGTTTATCTCATATCTAGCCAATGACATCTCCACACATGGAGCAAAAATATCATCTACCCAATCAAAAAATGTACAACACATGTCTCCACTCCTATGTTGACAACCAGGAGTCCAATATGGGCATTTTCAAAACTTCCTTTTGTAGTTATTGTCTTTAGTTGACACTTTTAGACATGTCCGCAGATTGCAATGGCAAAATGGGCTATTCGGTGGTGCTTTACCATCCTAGTTTGTGCTAGATAAACCAATAGACATCTTTCACAACATGCTAAAATATACTTGTTAGTCTTTATATGAGTCCAAGTCATGTCAGAATTGGATCTAGGCAATATATAATGACAAATAAATTGGAATATTATCTAAGTATGATAACATTAATATTAAGACAATATCATGGCAAAATTGGAATACTTTCATCACTTGCTTATGCTATATTCCCATTTTACATGAAACAAAGTATGCAACTCTTAGGCATGTGCAACTGCTACAAACAACAAGAAGCATGAATTCATTTTAATTCTAACAGAAATTGATTCTGCAGACTAATCATTTGGATATAAAGAACCAAGTCAGTTTAAATGTAAATAAAAAATAAAAATAAAAGTAATTAATAAAAATAAAGGTAATTTCACCTTTATTTCTTAGCAACTCGATGAAGACGAATGAAACACTAATAAGAACATCAATCGATTGATGGTCTAGTTTGGAGGAAGTCAGTGATTTTTGACTTAGGGTTTTCTAATTTTGTATTTAGGGGTTTTCAAATTTCTCTTTCAGTTTGGGGACAATGAAGTCAATAAATGAGAGGTGGTTTTGTCTTTGCAGTGAGAGATATGCATGTGAGCAGCACGTGGATAACATTTCGGTTACATTTAACACTGGTGGTAGATGGAAATGGGGGATTGGGAAGTTTTGAAAGTAAACAGGTCTACTTTGATGTAATTATTAGTTTTAGGAGCACATTGTGAATTGAGTGAAAGTTCAAGTGGGCAAAGTGTCATTAACCCTAATTTCTTTTATCCAAAAGTGTAACCACTACATTTCTTTTTCTTTTTCTTTTTTAATCAACTAAAATTTCTTTCCATTACTTTGCAACAAATCATTTACAGGCAATCCATTTCTTTCAATACAATAACACTCACTTACTTGGTCATTCTTTTGTCCATATTTGCTCCCCATTCATTAGAAGTGCCTTATATGCTAATACATGAGCAGCTGCATTCCCTTCACGATAAGTGAAATGAGCATGCCAATCTGTCCTCAATAACATAATGTGGTTTATCTCTGTCAACAACTTCCCTGTCTAAGTCCAATCATGCTTGCTCTCCTTTATAGCTTGGATCACATTCTTTGCATCTCCTTCAAACACTACATGTTTCACCCATAGATAAGAACATATTTCAATTGCCTTCCACAAAGCATAACTTTCAGCTAAGAAATGTTGGCCTATGAAAGAAGAACAAGTGCTTTATGAAAAGAGAATCTGACCCTTGCTATTTCTAGCAATTACACCAATCCCTAGCTTTCTATTTACTCTGTCCACCCCTGCATGAAAGTTAACTTTTGTATACCCCTATGCAGGTGGTTTCCACCTAATCCTTTATCTGTTTGCCTCCCCATTTTCCTGCTATATTTTATTCAGTTTTTGTGCTTCTTGAAAATCTTCAAGGCTAGAAATTGCAGCTTTTAAAACATAACTTGGACTTTCAAACTTATTTTCAAAAACATACTTGTTCCTTCTATGCCAAAATCTTTGTCATTTCTTCTAGATGTTCTTGGTTTAAATTTTCCTTCAACTTCGCCCACAGGTGTACAAAATTCATATCACAACTGCTCCACTTGTGCACTAGGCTTTTCTTTTCTACCCATACATCACTAGTTGCTGGACAAGACCAAAGCACATGGCTTATGGATTCTATATCCTTATTCTAGATCAGATGTAGTTCATCTTTTGTGATCTTCTTTTTTAACAACACCTGTTTTGTAGGAAGGATGGCTTGTAAAACTTTCTAGAGAAATTGTTTTGTTGGAAGAGCTACATTTAACTTTCATAATCTCTACCACATTATTTTATGTTCTTGACAAATTGATGTTTCTCCCTTCTTATCTTTCTCCAAGCTCATTCCCAAGTGATATGCACTTCTAACCAAAAACAATCTATCCTTAGTATACCCCTATATAGCCTCATCTTTAACATCCATTCTGCTTAAAGGAATGCTGCAGATCTTTACAGTTTCATTTCTCTTGAAAATCTCATATATCAAATTTTCATTTTAACCTCTTAACTCCTTCATCATCAATTCCCTAACTTTAACATTCTCATTCAAAATTTGTACAGGAGAGACTGTTTTAAAGGAGTTTGCATTTGGTATCTATTTATGTTCCTAGATTGAGATGTCCTTACCCTTCCTTACTCTCCATACTAGCCTTTCATTTAACAATGTCTATGTGGACTAGATGCTTCTCCATATAAAGGATGGGGCTTGTCCCAATCTAGCTTCCATGAATTGACAATTTTTAAAGTATTTCTCTTTAAAAATTCTGCTGACCAATGCATCAGCCTCTTGTATAAATTTTCTCCCTTGCTTTGCCAACATTGCAATATTGAACTGCTAGATGTCTCTAAACCCCAAGCCTCAAAGTTGCTTTGATTCCCCCAGTTTCTCCCACTTTTTTTTCCAGTGAATGCCTTTCCCATCCTTCTTACTACTACACTAAAAGTTTGCAATTATTACATTGATCTCCTTGCATAGGTGTTGTGGTAAAAGGAACACATTCATTTTATATGTAGGCAAGGCTTGGAGCACAGTTTTAATCATCACTTCCCTTCCACTAGCAAATAGAAAAGTTGACTACCAACTATTGACCTTCTTCCATATTTTTTTCTTTTATAACCCAGGTTTTATATTTAGACCTTCACACTATAGTTGGAAGCCCTAGATATTTTGCATAATCATCACACAACATTGAATTTGCCTCCTCAAGAATTTGCCTCCAAATCAACCCACTAGTGTTACTACTAAACAAGACAGATATCTTTTGTCTGTTCAAAAATTGGCCAAATGTTACTTCATAGAGCTGTAAAATTTCCAAGATCCTTAGCCAATCAATTTGAGAAACTCTATTGAATATTACACAGTCATCTGCCAAAAAAAAAAAAAAAGAAGAATGAGTTATCCTTGTTCCTTCTTTTGTTGCTGCCACCCCTCTAATCCTTCCATTTTGCTCACTTCTACTCAGCAAGCTATTCAAACCCTCAGTGCATAAAATAAAAAGATATGGGGAAAGGAGATCCCCTTGCCTTAAGCCTCTCATTGGTTTAAACACTTCTCATTCTTTTCCATTTATCAATACTAAATATGATATTGACTTGACACACTCCATCAACAACCATATCCAATTTTCATTAAAACCTATCTTTCTCATCATGGCTTCCAAAAAACCTTCATTTTACTATGTCATACGCCCTTGACATGTCAAGTTTTAGTGCCATACATCCAGTTTTTGCTTTCTTTTTTGTTTTCATGGAGTGAAAAACCTCATAAGCCACTGATAACGGATTAGAATTGCATAATTAAGTTGTTTAAATGAGTGATTTATTTTATATAATTATGCTATGACAGATAGTTATGCTATCTTGTTTTGGTGTTTCAAAATAAATTATTTGATGTAACAATCAACTAACGTTGATATGGGTTGCACCAATTAAACTATCCTTTCAAATATGAGTTCATTCTAAGCAGAAGTGATCAAACAAAAATCTGATATAGAGAGTTAAAGCGGTCAAGCTACAGACATTAAAGTTGCTCAGAAAGTCCTTTGAATCATGCATATTTGCTGTTTTCATGCCATTTTATCTACCATAGGGATTATCTTTCGATTCTTTCCTGTTTTGGTATAAGACATGGTGGCTATGTTCAAAACCCAGTTTCTCATCATCCAATGTAATCATCTCTAATAGAGAAAACTCAGCTTGCTTGCTATCTTCTTGTAGGACAACGAACACCACTTCAGCCATGTTACTATGAGTGTCAACTGATGATTTAAGAGAAACAGATGATGCACTCGATGATGAGGTCGATGATTCAGTCCTAGCAAGTCTATGTGTGCTATCTCTAGCCCAACCAGACATGCAACTTCAACACAAAACAAGATAACAGTAAACCAGTAAAATGAGAGGAAAAGATATCACCCAGGCTGTGAAGAGGTTCACAGCTCCATAAACATCCTCTCAGAAAGAAAGAAAAAAAAAAGAAGAAGATTTGTTGAAGTCATGGAACATGTGGAATGTAGTGCAAATATGAGTATATGTCAAAAGAGGGACTTATCCATTTTATTTAGTTGTTAAACCAAGGGAAAGATGTTAAGAGTTTTGCTTAAACACACACAACACATACCCGGAAGGCCTAGAAAGACTACATTGAGTCATTGTTGGTTGATTTACACTTCAATTGTTTGAGACTTAATGAACCATATCCTAATGGCTTAGGAAGAAATTTGAATTAAATGAGAAAAGGGACAAGCCAGGGATCAAAAAAAAAAAAAAAAAAAAACAAAAATTACATTTGTGTACTGGAAAAGGCTGCCTATTACCGGGGTCCTTACAAAAGAAGTAGGCGCCTTTCAAAGTGTAATAGCGTGAAAGCCGCCACTACAATGGTTTTGAATTAGAGTAAGACCATGTGGTTTTCTCAGATTAGTTGTTGTGATTGAAACTATTAATGCCTCTTGGTAGTCAATCTTGGAATTCTAACCCCATTTCCATGCACTTAAAAGAAAGCAAGCTTTGTTACATGTAATTCCCTTGGTTGATTAACTAAATTGTGTATAAATCTCTCAGTTGATACAAAATTCAGATTAATCTATCTCCAGTGTTCTTAAACTCAACAAATCTATTTCATGGCATGTGATTCTCAGATTTCTCAAGTTGATAATTTCACCTTTGCATGAATTCATTCGCTTCATTTGCTAGAGTCTAGCAAAAAGCTAGTTGGGGGGTGTGATAAAGTGCTAAAACTGCAATATTAAGTTGTTAAAGTGATTAAATTATTTAACTAAAAAATGAATTGAACACTTAATTATGCAGTAAATTATAAACTGGAGTCAATTGTTAAATCATGATATTTTACCCTTAAAAAGTTTGTAATGAAGCTAGCACACTCACACCATCACTCGGGACACCACACTTGCAGAAAATAAATGCAGAAAAATAAAGAGAACCAAGCACATGCATCACACGGACTCACGGCTGGAACTTGGACAGCAGCAGAAAACAACTCACGGGCAACACTTTTTTTTTTTTAACACTTTCCAGCATGTAAAATTCAAAAATGGGGAATTTCATCTGCTTTCAACTCATTACTAGTACTCCCCAAGATGGACCAAAATGTGTCTAAGGCATGCAAACAGAGAAATAGATGATTTCAACTCAAATGCTGAATTAAGATAAACAAATGATGCACTCGATGATGAGGTCGATGATTCAGTCCTAGCAAGTCTATATGTGCTATCTCTAGCCCAACCAGACATGCAACTTCAGCACAAAACAAGATAAAAGTAAACAAGTAAAATGAGAGGTAAAGATATCACCCAGGCTGTGAAGAGGTTCACAGCTCCATAAACGTCCTCTCAGGAAAAAAGAAAAAAAAATACTCTGATAAGCACCAGTTGTCCCCGGCAACGGCGCCAAAAACTTGACTCGGTTTCGAATGTGCTTCCAAGTATAGAAGTGTCAAGTTGTATCAAGGATAAGTCCAGGATCGTATTCCACAGGGACAATGGGTTATCAAAGCGTATAAGGGATTTGTGAGTAACAATTGAATCGAGTATGAGAGATGAAAATAAAATTAAAATGCAATGCAAAAAAAATAATCGAAGTTGCAGTTAGAGTTTCTAATCAAAAGGTAAATTAACAAACACTTGGGTTGGGTTTGAGATTCTTTTTATTTCGGATTCTAGATAATTTCTCGATTAACAATCCAGTCAAGGTATTGATATTCGGAAGATAAAAAAATTAAGCTCAAGTTTTTGCAATATTTTCTCAAGAAATTCTCTAATTTACTAGCCAAATTTATATTTATAATCAATCGAAAGAGGCCTTGATAAATTCAAGCTTTTGTTGTGCCTTACGTCAACAACAAAACAAGAGCAAGAGCCACAATCTATTTTCCATTTGAATCCGACTAATAACTTAGTGAAATAAACATTAAACAACAAAATATTGCATCAAACTAGAATCTAAAATAAATTAAATCTCATTACACATGATATTTTTAGTAACAAAAATAAATCTAAGAGGAGTCATGATAAAATCTGTAAAAAGAAATAAAAAAATGAATAACGCCGAACGAAAGAGAACTAAAGCTAAACTTTCCAAGAACAAGATGAAAATGAAAACGGAAAGTAAATTAAATTAAATGTTAAACTGGACGAAGGAAGAAAGAAAGAAAAAAAAACTGCTCTACGTAAAAACTGCCCCTACTCCTTATCTCTACAGCAGGACATGTAAAAGAAAAACAACACTAAAAGAACAAGCCGGCTGAAAGAAAGATAATACAGGAGAGAAAATAAACTGAAAACTAAAAACTGCTCTACGTAAAAACTCCCTCCAACCCGTGTATCTCCACTCTCCTTTTATAAACAAAAAAAAAGAAGATCCATTATGCTGTGCACGTGCGTGAGCTTTCCACATCTGTGAGCTGCATGTGCTTGTTTTTTCTGCTGTTGTTTCTTCTTTCTGCATGAGGTGAGTGATGCTGCAGCTTCTTCTTTTTCTGTTTCCGTGAGCTGTGTTGGTCTGATGAGTTGTTGTCCAAGTGATCTGCTTCATGTGCTTGTGTTACTTTATTTTCTGCATGTGGTGCTGTGAGTTGCTGTCCAAGTTTCTGCTTCATGTGCTGTCCGGTTTGCTGCCTTTTAATTTTCTGTTTTCTGCATTGTGTATGAGTGTGTTCCGTGAGACTTGCATGTGCTATGCTGCATGTTCCTTTTCTGCATGTTCTTCTCTGCCTCTACTTTTTTTTCTGTTTTCTGCATTATGTATGGTTTGCCGTGAGTTCCTAAGTGATCTGCAGCATTTATTTTCTGCATGTGTGGTGCTTTGCTTTTCCTCTTTTTCTGCATGTGTAAGCTGTCCATTTCCTGCATGTGCCGTGAGTTTCATTTCCTAAGTGCATCAAGCAAACCCCCAATATATCCTTTCATGTATTTCACTCTATGCCAGTCTTCCAATGATGAATTGCATGGTGTTCGTTGTCCTACAAGAAGATAGCAAGCAAGCTGAGTTTTCTCTATTAGAGATGATTACATTGGATGATGAGAAACTGGGTTTTGAACATAGCCACCATGTCTTATACCAAAACAGGAAAGAATCGAAAGATAATCCCTATGGTAGATAAAATGGCATGAAAACAGCAAATATGCATGATTCAAAGGACTTTCTGAGCAACTTTAATGTCTGTAGCTTGACCGCTTTAACTCTCTATATCAGATTTTTGTTTGATCACTTCTGCTTAGAATGAACTCATATTTGAAAGGATAGTTTAATTGGTGCAACCCATATCAACGTTAGTTGATTGTTACATCAAATAATTTATTTTGAAACACCAAAACATGATAGCATAACTATCTGTCATAGCATAATTATATAAAATAAATCACTCATTTAAACAACTTAATTATGCAATTCTAA